>JAAEAF010008744.1:0-29019 GCA_011037195.1 Triatoma infestans | reverse complement strand
AGGGGGCGAAAGCACCTACTTTACGCTTAACATTTTTCATAGCAATATAAAATTTAGAAGTTATACGCGGGACTCGAACTGGGGTCCTCCCACTTACAAGTCCATGCTCATAACCACTACACCAACACCCGCCATGATGCCACTTTACTAATTTTTTTTCACTTATACGCGATTTTCTTTAAACATGGTATACTATCATCTAAACACATAAATGCCTGTCACTTTTATTTCAAACATTTTACCGTTAAAATTTATTTCTGGTGTGTTTTTTTTTTTTTTTGGTTGATTTTGATTGGTACTTCACTACATTTATGTTAGAATTCCAATTTTGAAGAAAATCGGTTAAACAAGATAAGTGCGACTTTAGGCAATACACTTTTGAGATTTTTCTTTCTTCATTTTCTCGACAACGGCTACAGGGACTTTCTTTAAAATATCTCTCTAAACCAATCACTTCTATTTGAAATATTTTTTTGGAAAAATTCCATTGTAGTGTTTTCTGAGTTGGTCAAATATGTACAAATTTTTTATGGAGGCCAGGTGTATCATACAACCTTTTAATGGCCAGTCCAATTAAACATTTGTGAACATCGTAATTTTAATGAAAATTTGCCGATTATATCGTGTGAATGTTTCATAACAGATTTGTTTGGGGGTTGGGGTAGGGAATTTTATGGAACTAGAGAGCTTCAACGGTTTTCTTTAAATTTGGTGTCCTAACTTTTACAGTTACAGAACTGTCACTTTCACTGGAAACAACTTTTTCCTCTAGAAAATTGGTTTCACGGATGTTGTAGTGAGCTGCTGCAACTTCAACATCACCTCTGTGCTGATCCATTTCATTACAACTCTAACTTTCCACCTCCGATCTAATTTTAAGGACAACTAAACTATTGTAACACTTCCAACATTGAAGAAAGTTTGCCAATATTAGAACTAAGAGAACTGAAGAGTAAGGCAAGTTGTGTGAGTGTTTCACACACACTTTTAGGTGTAAAAAGAAAAATATAACCTCATTAAATCTCCTTTTAAATACATAGTATTATATTGGTGAATACAAAACTTACATGTCTTGAGCAACCTATAATTATGACAATCCTGATTTTTCTTAGAACTTGGTATGTTTACTAAACGCCCGATTGGTCATGGCATTTACATATAAAAAGGACATGGTGGAGATCACATGTTTGTAGGTTATTTATTTATTTATTTATTTTTTAATACATTTCTTGAATTCAACTATATTGTGTAAGTCTCAAGCATAACTAAAATGATTTGTACTTTCTCTTACACCTCCCCTAATAAGTGGAAGTATAACAACCGTGTCTAAGTTTCAATTTTTCAAATTGAGTCTTCACCGGAAATACATTTTTCACTTCTCCTGACGATATTATTATTGTTATTGGTGTTATTGAGCACCCTCCGGCCACCGTATGTGGGCACAGCCTTGCCTACATGGTAGGCAAGTTTCCGTCCCTGCCAGGGAAGGCGGACCTCTACATATACGTCTAGTTCTTCGCAATACCGCTACTTCACGAGCAAGCTCAACAAAGTCGTTAAAGTTAATGGCACTTTTCATCAGTTCTTTGCAATCTCCCGGCAAGTTCTCTCCCCTTCTTTTCAGCTTGAATTCCATATGGATTCTTGCCTCGTCGACGGGAGGACTCCGGAAGAGAACTTGATGCACCGTGTCCCATTCACCGCATTCGCAATTCGGGGAATCTTTCAATCCCAGCTCATGGAGCTTAGATCTCCTGACTTTAGAAAAAATGTTTTTAGCGAATGGTCTCAATGTGTGGGTGTGTGCGTGTGTGCCGACTGGAAATGAGATGTTACTAAATGATTGTTTGCTATATTCTCGAAAATTGGTCCAGGCCAATTTTCTTGACACTCCTACCGAATACGCTTATAAAACTTTGTTTGGAATCTTGTTTCCCCGGGCAATTGAGATTCGGAGATTTCTGGAGGTAAAGCCTTTAATGTGTATTTCAGTTCAGTGTATCGTACGTACTACCATAGATGCATTAAATGCATCGCTACCTATTACTTTTTCTTACTTGCAGCGATCGTAGCCAAGCTCGAACTTGGTATTATTCCGTTTAGATACTACCACCGCTTTTTTACCCAAAGATTTCAGGCAAAGTCCATCAACCGGAAGTCCGACTTAACTGAACTTTTTTTCAGTTTTTCTCGATTTTCTGGAAAACGGCTCCAATTAATTTTTGTTTAAACCTCATATACTATCCATTCACATAATTAAATATTACTTTTATTTGTAACTTTTCCAGGGAAAATTGATTCTTTTGGATGTTGTGGGTGGGGGGAACAGGAATACCAACCTTTACTTCAAAGTACCATTTCAATACAATGTATGATTCTACCACCTCATGATAGTAATATACATTAAAAGCCAGTGCTAGAATTCGGATATCCAGAATTGCGACTTTACCGAACAGGTTTTTGGATCTTTCTTGTAATTTTCTCGAAAATGACTTTAACGATTTCCTTTCAACTTATAATATTTTTCAAACAAAAAAAAAAAAGAAAATATTGATTTTCGATATTTCTGCAGATATATGGGACATTAAATTTCAAATGTTGTGAGGCTAGGCTAATGTATTTGGCGCTCTCTTCTTGACTGCAATGTCATCACACATCTACGACTTGCTGGGATAGTATCGCCTCCCCACTCCCTTTACATTTAATGTCGGGACAAATTAGTAAAATTTGAAGTTTAAAGAAAATTTGTCATTTTTACTTTCTCTGACTCCTAGGCAACAGGAAGTATTGTAATCATTTCAAATTTTCGATATCGAGTTTTCACCGGAAATATCCGTTTTGAGGTCCCCTGGGTCCAAAAAAGTAGTTTTTAGCAAATGGTGTGTGTGTGTGTGTGTTTTGATATTCCGTTTAGGTATCACCATAAGATCCGACAGTAAGTCATCTGTCGAAATTCCTCAACCGAAGTACCACTTTACTAGTTTTTTTTTTTTTACTTTTTTGCGATTTTCTCGAAAATGACTCCGACGATTTTCTTGAAACTACCTATATAAACTAAACATACAAAGGTCTATAACTTTTATCTAAAACATTTCTCTGGGAAAATTCATTTAAGGGCACTTTTAAGGGAGGGGTGTGGTTATGTTTTTCTCTAAAGTGCTATCATAGTTGATTATACAATTCTACCATCCAAAAAAAATTAATTAGAAAAAATAGATGACCAAAATTCCGAGTTTCAAGAAAATTAATAAACCGGAAGTGCGCTTTTACAGGACAGTTTTTTCAGTTTTCGACCAACTCCGACGAATTTCATTAAATTTGGTACACTAACTATAAAATTTGTCAATTTCAATTTTGAAAACTGGAGTAAGGGAAAGTTGTGTGAGTGTTTTACATCTGATTTTTGTTTTTACACTCTGGGGACTTGTAAACATGTACTGCTGCCGGTGAAAACTCAATTTCAATAATTTGACACAATGCAACACTTCCTGTTACACCAGTAAGAGGAAGTAAAATATAAGGAGTAAACAGATAAGTCTTCTCACACAGTCTCTAAAATCATTTTCTTTTCTAACCTTGAAATTCGATCATTTTTTCTGCCTACATTGTTTGGCCTTACTACTAGAATGGTGACTTTTTGCCTGGCTGAGATTATATTTATATATCTCACTTTATTAAATTAAACATTGCTTATAATTTTCGCCAAGTGAGTAAAAGGTTTTTGCGGTGGATAATTTTCTTGAATACTTGTTTAATTATTAATTACAATTGCTTTTTCGAAGAGTTAATCTTATCAAGAAAACCCAGTGTCAAAACCAAGAGTCTAATTTCTGAAAAACAGGTTTCGTACTAAATGAATAAATAAAAACTTGTTGGATGCTGAAACCCAAACTGAATTTCAAGTTTTATTTTTTTTTAATTTAAGGCGGCACCCGGGAACTGGATTGGAACCCGGGACCTCCGCGTGAGAGTCCAACGCACTACCATTGAGCTAATTACTTCCTTCAATTACAATTTGGGCTGCCTGCGAATTTCGCACGACTACAGACTGTCCTTGCCTAACTGATTCTGAACCTACAAAGCAATGCTACCAAAATAAGCCTATCCCTAAATATTTATCCCTAGATTTTATTTATAAAGCTATATCACTTGAAAAAAAGTCTTTTATTTTCTATAGCTCTTAATCACTCAATTTGGTTTTTAAGAAAGAACTGTTAGCGTACAAAATTCACCCCATTCCGATAAGTTATCTACAACATACATCGCTTACTGATACTTAAAGAAATTAAAATTATTGGCATTTAGTTAATTTAGATTAATTATTTAACATAAATGACAGTGATTATAGTAGTTATTAAATAATTACAAACTATTAGTTGAAGTATAATAAACGGTGTTATCACCTAACTACCGATCATGTTGACACAGTAGTGTCTGTCAATTCGAAATACATCGATATATCGCAATTGATGAATGATTTTTTTTAGAGCATAGGATATCAAGAAATTAGGTCTATGGTATTTTTGTTAATTAATCTAAATCCAGTGTTGTGGACATTAAAATGTGTGCAAGGTTACTTTGTAATATTGTGGTTTTTGATCTTATTAAAGCTTTGACCTTGGCAGTAGTATCTCAGATACTAAAATATTAACCTGTGTCCACAAGTGCTCTAGATTTTTTAATTGGGTTCTACACTTATTTAAAACAATAAGAATTTAATTTGATCAAGTAAAAAGAAAAAACGGATATGGCATTCACGTGACTTAAGCAATTCTCATGGTTTTAATTGGCCAATTGCCTTCAAGTTTGGAAATTTTAGAAAATATTGTTGCCTTCAATATTGTCATCATCATCATCCGGGGCACTACAATCCATTAGTTCCTGGCTGCCTCAAGAATCGCCAATAGAGCTTGCCAAGTCGTAACTGAGACAATCCAGCTTTCCTTAATTCATCTTGAGGTTTCGTACTCTAATAGTTTAGGGCGTGTTGGTGATTGGCTCTCAGCATCCGTGCCCAGTGGGGGGGGGGGCTGCCTCTCACAGCATCTAGACGTGCTCCCATACTTCTTCAAGGGAAGATGTTGGGTCACCTCTATACTCCCTGAGACGTACTAGGGCCTCAGGTTGTAACTTCGGATCTCTCCTCCTTCATCCGGGCTTGGGACCGGCAACTGATAGCTCAAAGGCCCACCAGCAGATGGAGTTCTCAGTATTATTCTATTGGAGGAATCTAAACGAAGTGGTACTTTGTGGGTAACGTGTGGTCGGTCTGGATTGCCGTTTTTTTGTTCCTTCATCGAGAACGTCTCCAATTATTTTCTGTAACTTTTATAACATGCTACTTACATTCACCTTAATTTGAAACATTTTTTTGAAAAAATTTATTTGAGAATTGAATTAAGAGCCATCTAGTCATTTCTAAACATTGCTATTTTTCAAAAAATGTTTTAATTAGAATTAAAGAAAGTGGCGCGAGATGCTGAAATCTAGGCCACTGGCACAATGTTTGATAGATTGGTACAAATATTACGTTACGCAGACGATATAAACATTGATCTTTTAGATTTCTGCGGCCAGTTTCATAAAAAACACTTGAGTTTCCGGGTTGAGACCGTTTTCAGCGGAGAGCTCTGGAAAAAGCTTTCCTCAAACTAAAGGCTGCAGTGGAAAAGATGGACTTCTCAGGGATCTCTTTGGGCACGTGCAAATTTAATAAAGTTAAGAGCTTCGTGTACTTAGGATCGGTAGTTAGCGAAAATAAGACAGATCCTTCTTGCCAACAGGTGCTACTTTGGCATACTTCGACACCTGAGAACTGAGAAGACTATTTGATCTGTAGGATCTACAGAGCGGTCCGAGAGGGCAATGCCTGGAGAAGAAAGTCGAACCAGGAAATAAAGAATCTGTTAGGGGAGCCAGACTTGGAAAAGTTTATAAAGATGGGAAGATCTGAGCGAGAATGGAAGATAGCCAGATAACAAAAAAGGATGAAGAGGAGAAGCTATAAGGCAAGAGGCGAACAGGACGACAAAAGCTGAGATAGTCAGAGGAGTAAGGAAGGATGCCGCGGACATCCTTAGAACAGACAGCTGGTAGGCAGCCACATAGAACAGGGACAACTGGCGGAAACTTCTGCATGAGGAGGCCAAGGCCCATTAGTGGGCCGTAGAGCCATTGATGATGACGAAAAGAAAGTCGTGTGAATCTTTCTCACCAGTTTTTTCATTTTAATTCACTCTTTTTTCAACTAAATTTAGCTCGTTTAGATCAAATTAATTCTTTTTTAATCAAATTATATATTTTTTTTGATAAAAATTTAATAAATTGAGCCATTGAATAAAAGGTTCATTTTTAAAAATAGACTGAATCATAAACAATTATAGTTTGAATTTATTATTGCTGGGCAATTCCAGAAAGGTTGAAGCTATTATTTTGATTAGGTTAAGTTTTAATAGTTCTTTGCGCATCAAGCAAACGTGATTCGATATTTTAATGGAACTTTTTGGGGGTCAAATTAAAACTTTAAGAATATATTAGATTTAATCTACAATTATATTTTCTGCACAAAATATATAACGTTAAACAAGTAATATATAATATACATCTGTTATTAACGGTATACTTTTGTCTTCTTCCAGAACTTTTGTAAAGGAGGTGATCTGCAACCTTCACTTCCAAATCTTCTGCACAGAAACAGGAAGTTCCAATAACCGACGACTTGATACATTTCTTTCAGACACTCGTGTCTGTATCCGATTTAATATCTCATCGCATTGTACCCGTAAACTATACTTTTTTATATCAAACGACACACTTAACCTACTTCAAAGTAAGGTTATTATAGTATTTCGATTTTGATACTCTGGAGTGTTGTGTATTCAGTTATTGCAATACAATTTTATAGACTTCATTTTCTCTTTAATATACCAATATATCACATACAGTTGAATGTAAAGTGTTTTTTAGCGATAGTAATCAATAGCACGTACTCAACAGTGATTAACTACAGACAGGTCGTGACTACACAGCCGCTAACCTGCCCTTACATAACCTTCCTCCGTTTCTACAACCATCAAAGACTGGGAGAATGGTAATATTGAGTGAAAGATTAGTACAATTCTTGGATGCCATTATGACGGATTATATGACGTCAGATCTAACCCAGATTTGTTACTTTCTCTTACATTGCTATACGAGGAAATATTGCAGTCGTATCAAAACTACAATGTAATCACTTCAAAAACTACCTCCTCTGGGTGCTGGGCAACATATAAGCCAACATCTGTATATGTTTATGGAAGTAATTAATTGGAAATCAATTCCGTCTAGTAATACCTGCCTTAGACGGAAGTTTGAGCTTCCTGAAACATTTCCGTTATTGAGATATTTTTTCACAAACGATTCGCTAAAATCATGTTTTTCATACTGAGGAGACTTCGTAACATGATTTACGTTGAAAACTCAATTTCAAAAATTTGGCACAATCGCAATAATTCCTCATACCAGCAGCAGGAGAAAGTAAAGAATCTGGTGTGAAACACTCACACAACTTTCTTTTACTGAAATTTGCTTAGTTTTAATTAATTAATGTTCTTCAAACACATTATAATTCTTAATAGATATTTAGTTGTCTTCAATTTATAAATGGGGGAATCAAAATTTCATAAAACGACTTTTTCAAGGAAGGCAAAACGTCAACCCTGTCTCAACCCCCCTTAAATGAATGTTCTCGAAAAAAGTTTCAAACAAACGTGATAAATAGTTTTCTGTAGTTAGAGTTATCTACCAAGTTTAATGAAACACGCCAGTGTTTTTATGAAGAAAATCGAAGAAAACTGAAAAAAAACTGTTCAGTGATTTTCTTCACACTCGGAATTTTGGCAGCGTATTTAATTCTCATTAATAATTACATAGATGATGTCCTAACGCGTTGGTCTAGTGGCTAGCGCAGCCCCCTTGGGAGCGAAATTTGGGGTTTGATTCCAGTGAGGGCAAAGTCGGTGTTGTACCCACATCGTGATGGAAGCTATAGTTGATAGCGCACTTAGGGAGCGAAGGCCGGAACTAAACGGGAAGTGAACTTCGGCGAGCTGACCACATCCCCCCCCCAATACAAATCTCCGCCTGCTAAGCCTTGGGCCTTTTCGGGCTGTTGCGCCATAGGTTTTTTTTATTATTGTATAGAGAATTAATACAGCACTTTACAAAAAACCTAACTCCACACCTCCCCAAAAAACCGCCTTTAATGAAAATCTCAGACAAATATTCCAATAAAAGAAGAAAATTATATTTTTTATATGTATAGTTGAAATACCAAGTTTAAAGAAAATCGTTGGAGCCATTTTCAAAAAAATTGCAAAAAAAAGTGAAAAATCCATTTAATTAGTGGTACTTCCGGGTGAGGAATTGTGACAGATAACTTACAGTCGGACTCCATGGCAATAACTAAACGGGTTGTAAAAAGACTGTTTTTTTAAAAAGGCTTTTTTTGCGGACTCAGAGAACTCAAAACGTGTATTTCCGGTGAAAACTCGTTGTCAATAACCAGTAAGAGCAAGCAAAAAATCTGATTGAGTATTCGGCCAGTAACAAGAATTGTTCGTTACAGTGGTTTCTATACTTTTTATGTTTATGCCCCACCTTTCGCATAATAGAAAATTGTAACCTCCCTAAAATTTTATGAATACAAATTTTTTAATGAAAATATTTTTTTTAAATATCTAAGATTTGAACAGATAAACAGGCGTATAATTTTTGTATAACACGGAATATGGAATATAAACAAATTTTACAAAATATATTTAATAAAACATAAACTTATATTTTAATATAATGAATGGGAGCCCGTGTATTGGTGCCCTCTTTAGAGGAGCGCACCCCACAGTTTGGAAAACACTGGGCTATTAGATAAGTATTTAATAATAATTTTATTTCTTTTAAAATAATTATTGTTGATAACGATCCATCTGTTTCAGATAATGGCTAGTAGGATATTTATCCTAACTGCAACCATAGCTTGCATCATATCTGCAACAGTTCAAGGTGAGTATTTCTCTGTTACACCAGTTATATCATCATCTGATATTTCATTTAATTTCTTACTTTCAACTTCAGCAATGGAATCTAAACTTTTAAATAAATTTATTCTTATATACTGCAGTGTGCTTTTTTATACTTTCTCTCCTGGCTAAATAAATGCAAACGATAGATGAATCGATTGAAATTCGAAAAAAATCACGATACTCCTAATGACGTCACGGTAAAACCTTTATATGGTGATTACTTTCTCTTACTATGTGAGAGAGAAAGAAACTGGGTCAGATTTTGAAATTAAGTTTTTACTGGAGGCACCTTTTTTCCTTCAAACAATCGTTGTTTTTTCTTTTAATAGGTGTGCGTGTGTGAACAAAATATCTCATAAAAAAAACCATTGTAGAACGATCAAACTTGATACTTCGTTGAAGTACCATCAAATTACATCAAAATCTGTCAAACGATGTGCGATTTTATTGAATAGTTTTTTCAAAATGATTTCAACTATTTTCTTTAAAATTGGCGTACTAATTAAAAGCCTCTCCGCCTTTATTTCAATGAAGGAATCTGGGAGAGCTTGAGCTTCCCTATTAAGTGCATCTTTAGTGCAATATACTGTTCTATCATTAATAATAATATTAAGGTGATAATACTAAGTCTGAGATCCTCATTGTGGGGTCCCCAAACCGGGCTAATAGGAGATGTTGTTGTGTCTTTAACGGACCTCTCTCTCAGCATCTGGTTGGATCCCTTATTGGGCTGGCTGTAGTTTTAGCAGACAACTGTGTGTAATAGTACTCATGCTAGACTCCTTTTTGTAGAGATTGTGAGCCAGAGCACTCATCACCATCCATCTTATGCCTGACTGTTTGGGTTGTGAGGAAATTCGGTTCAGGACCTTTGGTCGGAACGGGATGTTCTGTGGAAGGGCTATCCCCTTAAGGTTAAGGTCCGATTTGTTCGGACTGCTATGAATCTTAGATGGTTAGATGCAGTTCTGGAATTTTGCTCTAGAGCCGCTTGTTGTTGCTTTTTTGTGGGGTTAGCTATATAGGTCAATGGGGTTTTGGATAGCGTAGGTTTTGGTCCCTCCTCATAGATGGACAAGGTGCATAAAGTACATGGATAATTCAAAATTTGAAGAAAATCAGTTAACCCAAAAGGGCGAATTTACAGTTTTCTCGGAGTGGAATTTTCTCGAAAATGGCTCCACTGAGGAGGTTATAATTGTTTGTTATCTTATTGCAAAAAATATTTACTCTTGTCTTTCGTTATTTATCATTGTTCTATACAAAACATCCATTATTATAGCTCTATCCAGAAGTAGTTAATGAGTTCTTATCCTTTTACTTATTCAGTTTAAAAATGATTTTTAATTGCTGACCCAAATTGGAACCCCTTTTTGCAATCAAGAACTCGTTTGTGTTTATGTACATAACCTTATCAATGAAATAACCTCCAAGTTAGAAAAGAGTTGTCAGGGTGTTGCTACCACAGCTGGCTGATCATTTTATCTCTTTTAATTACTGACTATTTCCTAATTTTATCAGATTTCCACTTTAATGAATGCAAACAAACTACAGAAAAGCGTCAGATGAGTTACTTCACTAATTGCCAGGAATAAACACCCTAGTAATTACTCAGTGAACAGCACCACTCATAAGCATTCGAATCTTTAATACCTGACTTTTAATATCTCGTTTATATATATATATAAGATGTGGCGATTACATGCCACCAAAAAAATTTTACGGCATGTTTTAAGTCACTGACAGATTACCCAGGATTCCCAAAAATTAATTTTTTCCCGGAAAAATGTTTCAAATAAAAGTGATTAGACTTTTGTGTGTGTGTGTGTGCAGTTAGCATTAATGTTTAAAGGAAATTGCTGTGAAGTCGCTTTCGAAAAAAAATTTCCGATGACTTTAATCGAAACCTTAGTTTCGATGGTGGTTACTAAACGGAATATAAAGTATGAAGTTGCTGCGATGTTTCGTTTTTGAGGTACCTTGTTCACACTCATATACATACAGAGAGAGAGAGAGTGTCAGTAATAAAGAATTGTAGAATATTTTGTTAAAAAAAAAATATAATTTGTTGTCACCTTAAATTTTCAAGTCATTAAATAAGAAATGTCACCGTCTGTCTGCAGGAGCCCAGCCAGAACTGTGCAGTCTGAGCGCTAAGAATCTCCCGCAGTGCCTAATTACAGCAATTCAAAATGTCATCCCCATATTGGTCAAAGGTAATCTCACTCTAGTGTTTAGTAAATTTTATTTAAACTTTGATTTACATTTTTTTTTTCCGAAATGTATACGTCATTTTTGTTTGGTTATTTTTAATTTTCCTTTGTGAAGGTCAAAGCTTAAAAAAATATATCGATTATCTAATTTATTAAGAGCTACAACCTTGTTAAACGCCCATTTCTGCCCACGTGGTCAGTTTTTCGAGATTATGTAATAATATATACGTTACCGGCAAAGTATGAAATCAGGCATTATGTACAATGCCTAGGCATTTCATACATTACCTGAAGACTTAGGCAATTTACCCCAATTTCGTACTTTGCCTAGGCATTCTATTGAATGCTTATGCCGAATCAGGCAAAGTTACCTTCCCTATACTGCTAGAGAGATTAAATCATTTTCGTCAGGTTATGTGTTCAGACTTGAAATGGTCGAGTGGGCAAGCTTAGATGTAGGTCGAGAAGAGTAACATATACGCGAAAGGATAAAAAAATAAGCCAGTTCAAGTAAAATTATGTTAATGGAAATGAAGTAGCAAATGTAACGTATTTTCTTATTGCAAAAACTTACAAAACTTAAATCCTCTTAATGAGCACCAAATAGTTGCATTGATAAATATTATTTATACTAAAGAATGTATAGATCTGAAAGAAAATATAATGTGATATCTGATTATTAATTATATCATCGCAAAAAGCCACAAACAGTAGCATTGCTTCGGAAAAATTTAGCAGCAATAACTAGGCCATAATTATATATGGCTATTACTAGATATAGATTTTAAGTACTTCCATACTTTGCCTAAGCGAAGTAGACATTCTATAGGCAATATGTACACTACCTAGCTGAAGTATCAAATAACACGGATATTTCTTGCTTTGCCTAAAGAAGCTAGGTAATGTACGTATTCGTTACTTTGCCGGTAACATATTATGTATTAGGTCAATAGTAACAAGAAGTTTCCGTCAGAGACATTTTCCATGGTAGCCTGCTTCATTTTTTGGTCATCGACCGGTTTCGGGCGTTCGCCCATCTTCAGGATGCTTTGTCAGACAGTGTGATAACACTGACTCGCACAGAGCAAATTCAGTTTATACACTGACTGGTCTTTTTAATTGTATTTTAAAACTAAACTCTTAAACTAGGTCAAAGGGAGGTAGGGTGAGCTGGGTGGGAAAGAGTTTTTCTGTGCTAGGTGAAACTGAACAGTTCACCGGTATCAAGAGAATAATATCATTCTATACAGGCAAATATAATAACTTATAAACTACGTTTCTAACATTTCATTTAATAGTCTGTTGTCTTTTATAAATTAAGAACAAGTTTAAAACTTTTTAATTAAAATAACTTTATTAACCACATAACTAATTATCTTACTACACATTAGCTAATACTTATATAACTTATTATTTTTTTGTTTAATATTTCCAATTTTAACACGTGTACACTTTTACCTTTTTATCACATCAACTAACTATTTTATAACCTTCCTTCTCAACTTTCCAGAGCCATCGATCCAGCCTACTGTATTTTATTTTATGATACAGCTGGCTCCCCACAAGTCAATTGATGAAGTCGATGGTATATTTTATGAATTTAATGGTACTATATTTAAAATTAATAGTCATGATGGTAATGTTGAACATAATGGTTTTCAACATTTTTAAGGTTAATTTGAGGTTGGAGCTAGGGCGGCAGGTTAATGGATTGCAGAGGGCGGCTAAATTTCTAGGGCCGGCTCAGTGGACGTCTATGAAATAATTTAAGAATGAAATCTTTATTCCCTTAGGAAAAGTTCTGATCTGAAATTCTTGATTAACAAACTCAGCTTCAGTTGCGATTGAAAAAAATAAATGAAAGCGTAAATAAATGAAAAAATGTTTACGGTCAGAAAATAAAATCGATTAAACGCTAAATATTATCGGTTTGTGAAATATTTGTGTTTAGATATATTGGTAATGATACTTTTCGGGAATGGTTTTTGCGCACAATGCAACCTGTATTGCCAATTCATTTATGAAATTGTCTATAAGAGTAAGTATTCAAGTTAAATAATAATAGCTTTTGACGAATTTTGTTATTGAGGTGGTCAAATTCAAATACAGTTCCTCGATGCCGACGTTTCAGCTTATATTTAAGCTAAGATAAGAGCTATAATAATATAACAAACATTTTTACAATAGTAAGGCAATTAGACTAGTTTCTACCATGCTGTATAAAATGGAACATAGTATAATATCGAACCGTCAGTTAGAGAATATAGGTTATTTTTCCACATTAATTCACACAAATATTCATGATCTTACTATTTATCATCAAATAAGCAGTCTTTTGAGAAAAAAAAATCATTATTAAAACTGTAACAGAAATGATTAAATAGCAGCAAAAGAATTTCAGTGAAGCTTTAGTTGATTTTACTTTCCTAACTAACTGCTGTAATCGTTTCGATATCGAGTTTTTATCGGAAATACACGTTTTGAGGTCCCCTGAGTCCGGTTTTTAAAAAATGTGTGTGTGTTTGTATGTGTACAGAATAGTTCAAAAACGATAAAAATTGCAGAAAGTTCAAAATTGATATTCGTTTGGGTATCACTAGTCAGGAACTTACCTGTCAAAATTCCTCAACCGGAAGTACCACTTTACTGAATGGATCTTTCAGTTTTTTACGATTTTCTCATTATTGTATCATCTAAATAATATTAAATAGAATTAAATATGCTGCCTCTATTTTGAGTTTGAATAAATCGGTTAACCGGAAATTCGTTTCTACTGACGGCTTTAACAATTTACTTATAATCGTCTGCACATGCAAGAAGCTACAACTTTTATTTGAAACATTTCTCTAGAAAAATTCATTTAAGATGGTTTTTGGGAGATAGGCGGAATTATGTTTTCCTCTAAGCGGAATTATTTCTAAATAATTAAAGTTTAAGGATTAAGTTTATAAAAAATTGAATTCACGCAAAAATTATTAGTTTGAAGAAAATTTGTCACTTAAATCTGCGTAGTAAACTGCAGTAAGAGAAACTCATGTGACTGTTCACACCAGATTTTTTTTAAAGGTTACAATGTACACTGCAGGTTACAATTAGTTTGTGGTTATACATATGTTAGTTAACAGATTAGTTTAAATTTATAATTCATTTTAAAAATACACATCAAGCTAAAATAAAACCAAATCCGTTCACTATGTTAATTACAAGAGTAATATAAATGAAATAACCATAATAATAAATAAAAAGTGACTTGTATTATATAAGAAGCTGTAATGTAGATATATATTGTAATTCTATTTCTATGTGTAATATATTTCTATTTAAAGTGCGCCAACAAAGATATCCAACGATAACGGTAATAGTTAATGTAACTTCATACCTTTTAATATTGGAAATATGTTACTCCTCAAGGTTGGCAGTTCTATTAAAAACGACATTAGTAAAACTGGACCGGTACGTGTTTGCTAAAACTATTTTATCTATCACAGTTAATTTGTTGTCATTTGTAAAACTGTTATACTTTTCTTTTTTTTTTATAGTAAGATGTAGTTTATACTAGGTATCATCATTATAAAACAATTTGTCTTATGGACAGTTAAATAACATCTTAAATAACTTATATCGCAGTGTGCCTTTTTCACGATTGACAAATTGCCGTCTATTTGTAATTTTATAAAGCTTTCGACCAGAGCTGGGATTTTTCCCAAAAAGGGGCATTGATTAAAAAAATCTGGCATGAAACACTCGCACGACTTTCTCTTACCAATTCCATAGTTTTGATACATGATTTACTGAGATGACACAAAAGTTATTTCGGTGTTTGTACAATGCAATAAAATTGTATTTGAAAAATAACAACTTGCAGCCCAATCCTCAAAGTATAACCCCTCGTGTTGGACTGTCTTAAGCCACCGGTCAGCCAATTGTTGAAGACCTCGCAGGTACCAGTCTTTATCTTTTGATTCGAAGAACTCGCGAACAACGTTTTCGACTTCCTCCTGATTATTGAATTGTCTTCCCCTTAGAAAATGAGCCATTGAGCGAGGGGGCGAGGTCAGAGCTGTATGCAGGGTGTGTTATAAGTTCTAGACCATCAAGTTCTTCAGTTTTATTCAGAGTTATTGTAGCTGTATGAGGACGAGCATTATCTTGTTGTAGAAGCACTCTCTTCCGATTGACTAGGGCAGGATATTTCTGAACCAGAACTTCATACACCCGCTCCAGTTGCTGAGAATAAAGTTCTGCATTTATAGCAACACCATCAGGTACCAGTTCAAAGTACACCACACCCTCGACATTCCACCAAACACACAACGTAACTTTATGTGCAAACCTGTCATATCTCACAACCGGATTCGGTAGCTGGCTTGCTTTTAAGCACTGCTTGTGTGTGTCAGGGTTGCGGTAAAAGATCCATTTCTCATCACAAGTGACTATTCTTTTCAAAAAACGACTGTATCTAGGACTGGCGAGCAGTTGTTGACATACTCGTATGTCAACCCGACGTTGGGCTTGGGCGACCGTCAAATCATGGGGTACAAATCGGCAACTTCTAAAATTTCTTCCAAGAGATTTGAGATACGGCGTATTGTTTTCCTAGAAGGCCTAAGAATAGTCGACAGTTGGCGGGTACTGATTGACGGATTCTATAGCCCCAATGTCCCACTCAGATGGGCGCCCAGAATGCGGTTCGTCTTCAAGGGCGGTGTCGCCGCTGTTGAAACGCCTAAACCAACGTTGCGCAGTCCTTTCATTACAACACCCTTCCCCTCCACTTCACATATTTTTCGAGCAGCAGCCGCTCCAGTAAATCTTTGTTTCCAATAATGCCGCAAAAGTACACGAATTTCAATTTTTTCTGAATTCATATTAAAAGAGTAGCACAGGTATTGGTTTGAAAGAGGTACGATAAGTGAGTGAACAATTGCTGTATGAAAGGTTCTCTTTCTGATAACCATGACTAGTTAAGGATTAAAGTCTGATACAGGACAGGACAGATAAACAAACAATTCCATCTAAGAACCAATAAAACTTTTGTGTCATCCGTGGTATTATCTATTTATAGCGACAGATTTTACATATAACAGAAAATATAAGTACCTGCATTCCGGTAAACCCATTTATTATTGTCAGTGGGCAGGGACCAATCCCTACGCTTTCGAAAGCCCCTCTGGGCCCATACAGCTACTCCAAACGAAAATAACAATCGAGACCCGTTTCTAAACCATCTAAGATTCACCGTTGTCCGAACAAATTGAACCATAACTTTGAAGGGAAATAGTCCAAGCTCTTTCACAACCATGTAGAGGTGTCACCTTAAACCACAGCCAGCCCAATAAGGGATCCAATCAGATGCTTGAGAGAGAGGTCCGTTAAAGACACAGCAACATCTCACTAATAGCCCTGTGTGGGGACCCCACAATGAGGATCTTAGACTTTAGTATTATGCACCTTAATATTATATTAATGATAGAACTTATATTGCACTAAACTGGCACTTCCCCAGATTCGTCCATTGAAATGAAAGTGGAATAAAAGAACAAAAGGAATATTAATGTTTTAAAAGAAGGACGATTCCATTTAACACACACTAGGTAAATTTTTTTTTAAGGCAACGCTATATCTCCTATATTATTAGAAGGTTACATACTGTTATATAAAAGGCTCAGTAATGGTATTTTAATTTACCGCCTCAACATACCATTTGTTGTCACTTTTTGTTTTCATTCTGTTTTTCAGATAAGTCTGTGGTGCGTTGTAGTAGTAGGTCTGTAGTCCTCGTTCTGCTGGTGCTTTCTTAGCCAGTTCATAAGCTAATTGGATTGCCTCCAGCACCCCAAGAGGGCCAGCATGAGATTTAGTCCATTCAATTTTGATTTTGTTGTTGGCTGCTAGTATAGCCTGTCATATCTATACAGTTTTGTTGTTTGCCCTAATGTTTACAGTACAATCTTGCTCCATAATTCCGCAATCTACGAACCACTCTGTTGCCTTATACTTGGCCTTACTAATCAAGCTGTTCGGCCTGATTGTTACTACAATATCACTAATCTGTATTTAAAAGATTGCAGAAAATTTGCATTATTGTATATCACAAAAGCGCAGCGTCGTCCATCCGATGTCTTATTTCTGTCTATATATTTCAAATTCGTATTCGTCTCAAATTCGTTGCTGTCGATGTCTATGTCAAGTCCGGTGTCAATCCACTTTGAATTATCAATTGAATGTACTTACATATGTGTGAATTCCGTTTAGGTTCGTCATGCATCAGACGCGGGGATTTAGAGCAAAATCCATCAACCGGAAGTGCGACTTTACTTACTAGATTTTTTCCCCTTTCACCCCATTTTCTCGAAAATGGCTCCAAAGAGTTTTTTTTAAAAAACTTCATATCTCAACTATCTCAACACATAAGTATCACTTTTATTTAAAAAATTTTCCCAAGAAAGTTGATTAATTGGAAGGATTCTAGGAGGAACAGTATCGTTAATCTTCCCTCTATTAGAATGTACAGTTCTAGCACCTATATAATATTATTTGTACATTACAAAGCATGGTTAGAATTCTAAATTTGTAGTAAATCAGTTTAACGGAAATGTGACTTGACAAAATAAGTTTTTGAGGGGGGGGGGGTTCTCAAAACGGCTTTTAGATAGTTGTACGGAATTTATTTCGTTGAATTTCAAATTTTATTTCGATTGGTTCAATATTATTGACGCACGGTTCTGGATTAAAATGTAATCTCTTCTCTATCGGCCTGGTTAGGTTGTTTGAGATGTTTGGACGTGTGAGGTATGAATAAAATTTGAATTGAAAAAAAAATTATTTTATATTTAATTGTATTAACAGGAAGTAGTATGGCTGTACTAGAGAAGTCGTGTGAGTGTTTCACGCTTGATTTTTTTTTTAAGAGTTTAATAAAATATCATGCTAGTTCCTCATATCGTTACAGGTATTCCCAGGTTTGGCGTATATCCGTTGGAACCGATGCATATAGACACATTAGATTTAACAAATTCACCTGGTAAAACGTTAAATGTTAAACATAAATTTACAAATGTTGACATACAAGGATTAAGTTCTGCGGTTATCCGTCATGTCAGGTATGTACGATTGATTCTTTATATGTAAATAATGTTTTTTCTAATTTTAAGTTGAACTGTTCAAGGTTGTTGATGCATCTTCCTTCATCCATATTCATAGCGGCCAATTGAATTTTATTTCTATTTATAAACTGCTTGAAAATACAAATCGAAACGGTAGCCTAGAAACAGGTATATATAATAGTTTTTTTATATAAATATGTGGACTATAGGAAGAATATGTGAAGGACATTGGCGACAAATTAATGGCTCTGGTAGTCATGGCAACATTAGATAAATAAATGGTTACTTGAGGTTATGTTTAGGCTATAAATTAGATTTAGAAAGCATTTGTACCTCAATTTTGTAAGCAAAATGTGTTCGAAAAAAAAAGAGTTACATTATAATATAAACTAATATTTTTTATATTTTGGATTTATTATAATGATGGCACCTTATAGCTATCCGTCTAATATTTTCTATTCTTTGTTTGCGTAGGTTAAACCTCAAAAATGTGGAGATCGATGTAAACGCAATACTATCCAAACCTGTAGTGTTAACCGGCAATTATGTGTCCCAAGGGAAGATATTAACTTTACCAATCAGAGGAGGTGGCAAATTTAACATCACCCTATGTAAGGCATCTAATTTCTGTTAAAAAATGGTCAGGAAGCTCTTGTACTATAGTTTGAATAATGGTTGTATTGTAGGTTCGACCGCTGTTTTAGTCCACTTTCCTTCGGAATGCTCCCTAAATTAGCCCTACATTGTATAGCGAACCGTCCGAAAATACAAGCAATTCCTTCAAGCATTTTGGCGTCCTTGCGGATTTCCCGCAGAACTACATAGGTTTCCAGTAGCTTCCCACCACCTGATCCTTTGTTTACCCATCTTCTAGGTCACAGTAGACTTAAATATGCGTTAATTCCAGAACCACCAAATCATCAGCGACTCCTTATATTTCCTTCCTGTCTGAAGTTTTGGAACTCTAAAAGAAGAAATACCTTACAACTTTTTATTGCCGTATTTTATTTTAGAGATTTTTTTTTTTAATACCAAACTGTACCGGACTATAAACCTAGATGTCATCATGTCTTGCTCTCGACAATTAACGAAATAAAAAAAATAGATCGAATAATATTTCTTGATCCTCGGTAATTAAAAGAACTCTAGCCGATCTGTGCGTGAGATTGCGAACCTCAACGAGCTAAAAACACAGCTGAGAGAGGTTACCTTAAGTAAGAAAATAACCTTTCACATCTCTCATATCTTTGTGATGAAGCAGCATTCACGTTTACTTTGGTCTGCTTCTGAGTATTGTATTCCGTTTATGGAGTACTTTCATTCGGTGGCAATTATTATGGAGTTCATTAATTTTAGCCATCAAATTTGGGTATAATTTAAAAAAAAAATAGTAATCATTAATATCTGTTAATGATTATTTATGATTAATAGTGGTTAGTAGTGGAAATTCGGTCTATGAGACGTAATAGGGTGAAATCGTACATGTTCGAGCTCTGTATTAAAGTATTTTTTTCTTCTATTTTTTGAGTGAGAAACGTCGTTCTTTTTCTAACTTTAATTAGTGAATGAGGGACTGTACAATTTAAAAATATAATTTGAAATTAGAAAAAAAGGAAAATGTTATCTTTATAAGTGCATAAGTTCTGAACAATGATAGACAAACTGTACCATAGGAGTGGGAGTACTCTGAAGGTACTCCTACAGGTATCAGCTATGGCCTCAGGCTCTCAAGGTACAGTTAGATACATAGAGTGTATTCTATTACTACTTTAAGCTCGAGCTGATATCATTATCGCTCGTTCAGTATAAGATGTCTACTGATATGAAAGAGTTAATTAAGCTTTTTGACAAATTTAAAATTGAAATGAAAACAGAAATAGAAGTAGTTATAAAAACTTGGAGCTCAAAATTGTTATTACCAAGCATCAGAGAATTATTGAATCTGCCTAGAGAAGGAATAATTTAACTGTGTTTAGTTTAGACGAAGTAAATGGTGGAAATTTGGGGATGTTGGAAAGTAGTATTTTAGTTTTTACCGTACAAACAGTCAAGGCTGACTGTACAAACAGTCAAGGCTGACCGTACAAACAGTCAAGGCTGACCGTACAAACAGTCAAGGCTGACCGTACAAACAGTCAAGGCTGGCCGTACAAACAGTCAAGGCTGACCGTACAAACAGTCAAGGCTGACCGTACAAACAGTCAAGGCTGACTTAAAGTATGTGAGAAGAGTAGATAAAAAAAGTACTAAGGCAAGGTCAGTAGTGGTGTCTTCAGTTTCAAATATAAACAAAAGAGAGCTGCTTAGAAATGCTGCCAAGTTGAAGGTGTGGATAAAAAAACCCAAACACAACACAAAGAATTGTTGAAAATCCTGCAAGGCTTAAGGTATCGGGACGAAATTGTATGATGAGAAAAAATGGATTAGTGATGGAACGTAAATTTTATTTCTATGCTGATCTTATTAATATTGACAATCCCTCAAGAGGAGTGGGTGAAGAGGAAGAAAGGGGAAAATGCAATGTTTGTGGATGAAGTAAATATGAATAAAAGGAAACGAATAAAGAAAGGTTCTCCACCGCAGCCCGCACTGCCTGGTGCTACTAGCGATCTTTTTCGTCGTTAATAAGTCAGGTGATAATTTTAGTGCTGTTGCGTATATCATCAGGCCTGAAGAATAAATTATATAATACAGATTTTCTCACTTATTTACTTACATAAATACGAATATTTTGTTTGAAACTTTTATAGTAGAAGAAAAATTTATTTTAATTTTTAAAAACGGGTTTTCTGAATATTATATAAAATGGATTCCAGCGGTAAGAAGAAATAAATTCGGTAGAGCTAGTGAAGGGTATATATTATTGGTGTTAAAAAGCTGCTATTAAACAAAAATATTATAAAACTTCAAACCCTTCTTAACTGTGATGTAATTGAGGTTAATTATAATTATAATATTGATAATTACTATATTGTTCCTGCGTACCTTAATTATAATAAGGGGAATGAATATTTTGAGGCATTACATAATGTTACTGACAGCTTTCCTAACTATATTTATCCTAATTGGGAATTTCGATTGTAGGATGGGCAGTTTGCAAGGACCATCTGGTAATACAATTTCGAGACTCGTGCGTACTTTCCTGGAATATTTTAACTTGATAATATCAAACGCCCAGATATCGGGAGACTCATTAGGAGAATTTACGTATGTTTGTGGTCAGGGTTCCTCGGTAATTGATTTGTGCGTAGTAACGGCAGATTTACTTAATTATGTGTTAGATTTTGAAATAGTGCTTATACCGTTTTCAGATCATTTTCCTGTTTCTATTAAATGTCTTACATCTCAGTCAACCTCCATTGATGTTACCTAAATTAAAATGGAAGCCCCAAAATACAAAAGTATTTCAGGCAGAAATAGAAGAAGGGTAAAAATTATGTCATTTAAAACAGATAATCCCCATAATCACCTAAAACAATCCAAAAGCATAACGGACCTACTTTAAGAGATTTTAGACAAAATATAACTTACTAAATTATCCATACACACAAATTGCATTAATAAAAAATGTGGTTTGACAGAGGCTGTGCGACCATGCATACTAGATTATTTAATTTGTTAAAAATGTTTAGGAAAACGGACTGTGTTCACCATTAGAAAGCTATATTTAAAAGTTAAAAGGGAGTATAACAAGCTCTGTGAATAAAAAGGAAAGAATTGTTTGGAAATGGTATCAATAAATCTAAATGTGTCCATGATTCAAAAGCATTCTGTAGTTTGGTGTGTACACTTAAAGGTAGTAGTTTTCAAGGTGATAAAGGTATATTGCCAGCCGAATGGTTTCAGTATTTTAAACAATCGTTAAATCCATCGCTAATTGCCGCCAGAGTTAGTATACTAAGAACGAACTATTGGATGCGCCGTTTCAAATGTCAGAGTTATCACGGGTTATTCAAATGGGCTATTCAAACTTTTAAAAATAATAAAGCAACCGGTTTAGACCGTATAACTAATGAACATTTTAAAAATAGTCCGGATAGCTACTAAATAAAATACTTGATGTTTTAATAAGATTTTTGATTGCGGAACTGTGCCGGAATCGTTCAAAAGTTCAATAATTTTTCCTCTATATAAAAAAGGCAGTACAAAAGAAGTAAATAATTATAGAGGAATTTCATTTGGCAATACGATTGGGAAATTATTTACTGGCCTTCTTCTGAACAGGAAGTGTGATAATAATGTCTTAAGGGAATATCAAGCTGGGTTTAGAAAATCCTACTCCACTATTAATAATAATACAAATTTAATGAGTAGGATAAGGAAGTCGGTTTTTGCTTTCTTAGTTTTTTCTGCATTTAACTGCAGCCTTCGATCGGGTGGATCGGCATACGCTGTTTTACAAGCTGACAGAAATGGGTATTTCTAGCAAGGTTATAAGCATCTTGAGAAGTCTGCATTCTGGTACAAAAGCCGCTGTATGGTGAAATTATGGTTTGACGGATTTCTTTGAGACTACTATGGGTCTAGAATAGGGATGTCTGTTCAGCCCCCTGCTTTTTTCTTTTTTCATAAGTAATCTAGAAAACTATTTGAGGGTGGCGTGCAAGTTAAGAATATAGTGTTTAAAATGTTGGCTTATGCTGATGACCTAGTTTTATTAGCCACAGACAAAACTGCACTGCAACAGATGATAAACTCACTGCATAATTACTGTCTGCAATGGAATATGGAGATTAATTTAAACAAATCTAAAATAATAATTCTTAAAAATGGAGGCAGGCCGGCTAGTAATCAAATTTGGTGGTACAACAAAGAAAAAATAAAGATAGTGAACTCCTACATGTACTTGGGAATTACGTTTACGTCGAATCTATGCTTGGAAAAACATTTTTAAGAGAGAGTTTCCAAGGCATGTGCGCTGAATTTATTCAACAACTTAATATTAAATAAAAACGTACCATTTAACTCAAAATTACAGGTATTCAATGCAATAAGTAGGGCTGTTGTCTGCTACTGTGCACAGGTGTGTGGGGTGGGTGCGCATGGTACTATGACGTAGAGCTATATTAAAATCTATCTTAAAAAAAAACTTTTAATTTGCTGATTAATACGCCAGATTTTGTTCTATATATGTGCTACCAACATCCTGTTTACTGTACAAAGATGTTCTTCACTTCCGCCAGAGAGATACCCTAACTTATTAATAACAGAAATTGTTTCAAAGAAATTGTTCTTTTACAAAGAATGGGATAAATTATGCTACACATATAATATTTCCTTAAGTGACTTCATAAATAATAAATTAGAAATTAGCTCAGTTCTAGGCACTGTTAAAAATAACTTAATTGATAGATATGAAATGTTATCAGTGAAAGGCACATCCTATATCAAATTAAATCATCCTATATGTAATTAAATTTAGTTAACATAATCATTTAAATTGTAACACTATTAGTTGGGCTTCATAAAGAGGAGCTACTTTATCTTCATTGTGTTCTATGTGGAATTTAAATGATGAGGAAAGAGTGTATCATTTTATAGCAGTGTATACGCTCTCTTAAGGGAATTCCGTGTTCGACACTTTAAGTCAACTTATTTAACAGAAATAGAATTTTTAGATTATGTAGATGGCAAATGTTGGAATAGTTTATTTATTTAATTATTAAATATATACTTATTTCCTCACTTTTTTCATAATCACTTTATGTGAAATTTAAACAGCTCGACCCAAGACTACTTAATTATTTTTATTATTACTTTTATTATTAAATATTATGTAATAAAATTTCTTACTATATTTAAAATACAGTGTGCATGTGCAAGTAGTTTTACTATATTAGTTAAATATACTTTTTGTTTGTTACAATAGTCCAAGAGTTACATTGTGTTTATTCTCTTTTATTGTATTTCAGAAGTTATCTTTATTTTGTTTATTTGTATAATATATTTTCTTTCTTTAAGTTGTATTAATTTTTTGTTTTATTTAATTTTTTTTTGTATATTTCTTTTTTACATAGTCGATCGCTCGGACGGTCTATCGACCATGTAAGTTTTGTCTGTCTCTTCTCTGTTATTGTAACTCTTTATGGCTTTTTATATCTAAAAATGTAACAAAGACCTATTATTATTATTATTGGTGGAAATTCGAGTCTGCGGCTCGAATACTGAAGAGGTTGTGCCGCCCAGATAGTAATCTGCGTTGTGGACCTATAAAACAGTTGCCTTCACTTATGTATTGGTAGTTCAGTTATGTATTGTATTGGAATGTTTTAACAGATTAGGTTAGCAGCACAATAGATCGAAAGGTCGCAGTGCATTGGCTCCCCCGTTCAAAAAAAAAAAAAAAAGACTAGGGTAGCTGAATGTCTTTGCAGTATAGAGATCAGGACAGTTGGAATTCTCTGCAAATGAGAGCCAAATTAAAAGCTCTCTTCTCTTCATTGGTTCGGAATTTCCAATTCGTATGTCACAGGTGGCATATCTGCCTGACTACCAGGAATTGAAGAACAAGCAAGGGAGCATTACTAGCGGGAATCCATTGCAGTAAAAAAGGCTGCTTTTGCTAACTGATTTCCTAAGGGGTTTTTGTAGGCTCAGTGGGTAGTTGTAGAAGAAGCACGCGATGGCGTCTGCAGGTTCTATGAAGAGTTGGCTAATACTCTTTTTACTGGATGCTATCATTCATTGAAGGTTTAGAAGCTTGGATATATATGGGTTTCCTCCACGATAGATATACCTTCATCATAGTGTCTCGTGACATTAAATTTATGGGTGCTTAAGCCTGAGGGGAGTAACCTATGCATAAATAGATGACACTTTCGCAATTGGACTAATAGATCTTCAATTTTGCATTGCTCATACCTCCCAGCCTGGACAAACATTCATCTTTATGAATGAATTTAATGGGTTTCGGCTTTGCAAAAAGGGCTGGAACCTGTCATGGAACATCTCTCAGACACCAGGTTGTTGGATGTTGCCCTTTTTTTAGAAGGCATCTTCTTCATAATGAATTTTTAGAAGGACATTCCTCATGGAGATCGTTGTTCAGTTCATTAGAATACCTATGCCTTAAATGAATCCTAGAACTGAATTTCTGATCTAGACAGGAGATGATTGCTTTTCATTTGTGATAGATGTAAGACCTAACAGGATCTTAGTCCATCCCTTAACAGACAAGCAATAAGATAGCCATTCAGTCTATAGGTAATCATGGCCCCACTGATGAAGACATTTTTCTTCATGTTTCCCGTTTTTTTTCTAGTCTAGTTTTTAATTCAGTATTTCAAAGTCTTCAGTCTCGTTGGAATCTCTCTTTTTTGAGGCTCCTTTTGTGTGGCTTATTTTAGAAGCGTCGTATTTGTACAAACCAAAAATCTAGGAAAACGAAGTTTGTTTGTTCACATTTTGCTGTTCGATGATATGATAATATTCAACACCAGTACGCATAAAACAAGATTTTATTAATGTCAAGGACGTTAAAAGTTTCATATTTTTATGCTGAAAAGCTTGTTCCGCTATATTTTTTATTGTTTACATTAGTATAATAGAAAAAGACAATAATTTTCAACAATTTTATGATTTATTAATTTCTTTATGTTACATACAGTAAACATGAGAGCAGTACTGAAAATGAAGGGACATCAAATAACCAAAAATGGTAGAATACACGTAGTGATGGACAGTGTGAAGTTTCCATTCAAAATTGACAAACTGGTCTTGAATTTTGAAAATTTATTGCGTGGAAATAGATTGTTGAGTAAGTGTTACCATTTTATTTAGTTTTATTTTATGAGAATTTCTAACCTACTTAGCAATATCAAAAGGGACCTGTTTGACGGGGGAAGTGTACTAACCACTTGGTGTACTACTTGGGTTCAATAGGTAACACCTAGCTCACCATCACACAAACACACACACACAAAACACGGTAAACTTTCAATGGACTTAATTCTACAGCAAAACGGCTGCCGCGAAAGATCGTTTAAATATATATATAAATATGTGTATGTGTGTGTGTTTTCGTGAACAAACTATCTCAAAAACGCAGGAACTCAACCTTCCTGTTCCGTTTATGACACCAGCTGACACGAAGATTTCGGATAAATTCCATCAACCAAAAAATGCGAATTTTTCTGATTGGTTTCTTCAGTTTTTCGCGATTTTGTCAGAAGCGGTTCCAAACGGTGCATCTACTATCTGCACACAAAAATACGTACCACCTTTTTTGAAAGATTTTTCCGGCCTAATTGATTTTTGGGAAGTTGTGGGGGACCAGTAATGTTAACCTCCCCTACAAATACCATTTCAATACAATATAGGCTTTACCACTTTTATAATATTACTGTATATTAGAAACATTGGTTGAATTCCAAATTTGAAGAAAATAGGTTAACCAGCAGTGCGACTTTACAGCATAGGTTTTTGAATATTTTGGAATTTTCTCGAAAACGACCATAACGACATTTTTTAAAGTTGGTGGCTCAATATAAATGTACCATTTTATTTGATGCATTTTTCAAAAAAAAAAACATTGAATTCGGATAAGCGCGTCAATATCTATGATCTTTGGCGTTCTCAGTGCACTGCCGGTTCAACACAACTCAAGGCAACACTCTCCATCACCGAACAGTGAGCTACGAAGGCGAAAAAAATTATGGGGCAGCAATGGACTCGAATCCGGGACCTCCAAATCCCTTCCCATTTGTGTTTAGTAGGTACTTGTGCGGAATTTGTGGCGTTAATTCAAAAGTTATATGCAATTGGTTCGGTATTTTTGTACGCTCTTCTGGGCTACAATATAATCACTTTTTTACCTGCCAAAATTAGTAGATACACCTCCTCTACTGTACGAATATGTAAAGTTTGTGCTTAAAGAAAATTCATTTTATATATATATCATCGACCTTTTATATATAATTGTACTATTCGGAGAATGTCGTGTGAGTGTTTCACACCAGATTTTTTTTTAAGGGAAGCGTGATCCTTCCAGCTCCCCCATAATCCCTCATTATAATTGATATTAATCAATTATTTTGAAAAAAAAAAGTTACAAAAAATGCTACGGCTCTGTATGTATAGAAAAGTGTCTCAAATAAAAACGTCAAGTTTGAGGTTTATGCGATTTTTTGTTTTTGAGCTATGGTGCTCTCGTATTTTGTAAGAACCACCTTTTTAGACTCAGGGGGCCTCAACAAACGTGTATTTCCGGTGAAAACTCATATCGAAAATTTGACACGATCGCAGTACTTCCTCCTACTAGTAGTTAGAGGAAGTAAAAAAATAAGTATATAGTCGGTAAAATGGTTATACTGTTTTATATTTATATGTTAGATACAAGCAGATCCATTGTCTCAAACAAAAACTCATACTAACACAAAAAACCATGAAAAGGAATACAGAACCGGACTAGATGTCAGGGTTGGAATGCGGGTTGACATTAAACAGGTTTCACTCTAGTAATCTACGTTTTATTATAATTTTTATTAGTTTGTTTTATATTAATAACTCTTTTCTTTGGGAATTTTTAGAAAGCATTGAACTGTTCGTAATCAATACAGAATAATGAAATAGGGCAGCTCATCAGCAGTTCTCCCAAAATAAACTTGTTTATTTTCACTCACCAGAAATATAGTTTTTGTGTTATCCTGAGTTAGGTTCCTTTCACACTATACGGTTTTCAACGTACGGCAAAAAACCGTACGGCCGGACTTTTTTAGCGGAGTGAAGAAAAGCATGGACCTTTCACACTATACGGTGACGGCAAAACGCCGATGCCGTGCCGTATAGCAGCCGTTCGGTGCCACTGAAATAGACGGCGCCGTTGCCTCACTGGCCTACGTGATTAAGTGTATGCTTTCATATTGTGCGGTTTTGTGACGTACGGCAGATACATTCTTTTTGGCGCCCTTTGAAATAACCTCTTCTACTGTTCACCAAAATCTAATATAAGCGGTTGAAACAGCATACCTTCCCTATATAGTATTAGATACATATATCAGTATTATTAAAATGGATGAAATTGATGCTGAAGTTTTGATAACCTGTTTGCTTTGATAAATGGTGTGTTTTGAAGTTGTAATAAATCCTTAAGTTTGCCATGTAATTCATCAAAGGATGTAATAGACATCCGGAAATAGTTGAAAAATTTATTTTCTTCATTCCTCAGGTCTTCAAAGAGTGTGCAAAGCAATCCAAATTCCTCTTTCCGCTGAGTGATGGGATGCACCCAAAAAAGACGATTACGTTTTACTCTCCTTCGGCGGCGATGTAACAACCACAAAGCAATAATTTGTTCACGATTCATTGAAACACTTGTTATCTTATTGACAAACAAAATGAAAATCTTTAGTTTCAACAGTAAAAAACCGTGCAATGTGAAAACAACGTTGTCACGGCAAAAAGCCGTTTAGTTTTTGACGGGAAGAAAGTATGCAATGTGAAAACAACGTTGTCACGGCAAAAAGCCGTTTAGTTTTTGACGGGAAGAAACTATGCAATGTGAAAACAACGTTGTCGCGGCAAAAAGCCGTTTAGTTTATGACGCGAAGAAAGCGTGCAATGTGAAAACAACGTTGTCACGGCAAAAAGCCGTTTAGTTTATAACGGGAAGAAACTATGCAATGTGAAAACAACATTGTC
>JAAEAF010008743.1:0-11036 GCA_011037195.1 Triatoma infestans | reverse complement strand
TGAAGTGGAAGACGAAGTAGAAAGAGAATAATAATTATAAAAAAAAACAAATGGGAAGGGAATCTGATTAATAGTTTTGTATTATAATAATGGATGTAATACCATGCAGACCAAAGTGACAAATACGAGAAGATGTCGATAAGGACTGTTATAAATTAGTTCACTGAACTCGGAAATTGTGGACTGCTTTTTAATGGACTCCTATCCCTATATCACATTTAACTTAGCTTTTATTTTTGTTTTCATTTTCTAAGATCTCAATATAATTTTCTTTTCTTTTTTTTCATCTTTCTTCCATCTGTTTTCCAGGTATAGATAGTCTGTCTTGATTTTTTTTTTTTATTCAAGTGGGAGATTTTTTTAAAACATCTTTCATTATTTAAATTAAGTTTTTTTTTTCGTTGAAACAAATGGGTTATTTTTCGCTATTTTCAGAAACTGTTTCCAATCTTGTTTCCATTTACCATAAATATTTCAAATTGTTATTTTTCTCACTAACTGAAATGTTAAGATATGTATAGGCAGGCACTGGATATATAGCCAAATTCAATGCGATCTGGAAGATTTATTATGCTTTATATACTAAACAGTGAAATGAGCTAATGTGCGTGAGTGTTTGTGAGCTAGAAATTGCCTGAGGATATGCTAAATTTAGAAGAAAAGAAGGCACGAAGTAGTGGGGAATGTTGAAGGGCAAAAACCTGGAGGAAGTTCGCCTAAGAAATGGTCATCACAGATAAAATGCATCACAACAGCAGTTTATCGATCTCAGGATCGCAGAACAGAAAAACTTCATCAACAACTGTAAAAAATATAATGACATGACAATCCTCGTCCATTTAAAGAAATATCAATTGTATTTCTCACTAACTGAAATGTTAAGATATTGAAATGTTGTTGGTGTGGATATGTTGTTGTAGTTTGTAGTGGCTTGAGGGTTTAGTAAAAGGGGCTTGTAAGTATATATGTTTTAAGAGAGAAGTAATAAGAAATAATTATGAAAACACTGGTAGTTTAAATTAAATATATTATCTTTAGAGATATTTAAATATTTTACAATATCACAACTATTATGTTTATGAAATTAATTATTTATCTAGAGTTAATGCATAGCTCTTATGTTTTAACTTATATCTGGTTCTGATTCCTAAAGTGATCCGCTTTGATGTCTACAACAAACTATATCTTGTTAGAAGGCAGAACCAGACTGTCCGAAAGAATGCCTTCTCTTACAAAACAGTTGGCCAAGTGGCATTGTATTAATTCAACGGATTCTTGTGCCTTTGTCTCTTTAAAGTAATGGCCTTAAATTATAGTACCTGACTCTTTTCACTGCACTAAGATACATTTAAAATATTAACAAAATTCTATTTTTCAAACTATAAAATATTCTAAATTATTTTTCAAAACTATTATTTTCTTTCATTTCTTTGTTCCACTACAAATGTATAGGCACTGGATATATAGCCAAATCCAATGCGATCTGGAAGATTTATTATGCTTTATATACTAAACAGTGAAATGTGCGTAAGTGTTTTTGAGCTAGAAATCGCCTGAGGATACGCTAAGTCCAGAAGAAAAGAAGAACGTAATGGGGAATGTTGAAAGACAAAAACCTGGAGGAACTTCGCCTAAGAAATGGTCATCACAGATAAAAGGCATCAGAACAACAGTTTATCGATCTCCGGATCGTAGAACAGAAAAACTTCATCAACAAATATAATCACATGACATATACACAAATTTACATCATGTGTAAATATAATCACATGACATTACGATATCCTTACGAAGGATGTTAGAGGATTGAGGATGATGATAATATTTTGTTCCTGATCTTAGACTGGGATATCCGCCAAGATCACTGGAAGAAATGGATTAAATATTTCTAGTTGCTTCCAAAAAGCAAACCTTTACTTCGCAACAGTGCTATTAAACAGTAAATGCTCAATTAGTTTAATAATAATTAATTATCATTTCATTAATGGTAATAAGATTGTAAATACATTTTAATTCTTACCATTAACTTTGAACATTCAAGAGGGCAACACAATTCCAACTAATTCCAGAGCTTTTAAATCTACAAATTAATGTTCTACATTTTTTGCTTAGTTGCTGATATCCTCCTTTTTCCTTTTAGTATAATGTCAACAAGCAAATATGGTATACAAACTTGATAAGCCTGCTTTGTCATCCTAGAAGTTCTTCGGCCATTTTGGAATAAGTGTTTAATTACACGAATATATCCAATCCTAGAAATCTACGTCAGTCGGTAACAGAGCTTTCCCATTTGTTGTATCGCTGTTTTCAACGCCGATTAATATCACATTATGAAATGCTGAAAAAAAGCTCAATTCATAAAAAAAAAAAAGAATCTGATGACAAGCCTCATCAGCTGCCTCATTTGTCTTTAAGCCATTTTTAATAACCACGACATAATATGATCTAATTTTGGTTTTCATTCTGATCAGTTTGTCTGAAACAGTCCTACAGAGCGCTGAATGGATTTAAGTTCTAGATACGGATTGGTTGAGAAGCTGAATGCCCATGGAATAATACTTTCTTTGTCTTATGCTCTTAGCAGCAATTGGTTATAGCTGCTAACTCTGGCTAGCTATCTACCGAGATGATGATCTTCTATTTACTTCCTATCAGCCCAGCATCCATTCCTTTCTCCTGTCTTTTAATGAATATACATCAAATAATTCCTAATTAACGGAATATCGAGTTTTCAAACTTATCTGAACCATATCAGAATTTTCAGAATTTTTGCCCAACGTAATATTAGGATTAATGAGCGTTTTTTTTTTATTTTGAAAATCTTCAAACCATTCGGTCAAAAGGAAGTGCGAATTTATTGCATTTTATTATAATCCTATTAAAGGTAACTATAATTTAGTATAAATTCCGACTTTAAAGAAAAATTTGCCCATCAGAATTATGTGAATTACACTAGGAAAATGTCTGTGAATGATTCATAATGGTTTTTTAATAACCAGTCTCACTTCCGTAATGATTCTAACGTGAGTTAGTTCCGTATTTGTTATATCTGATTAAAACCTGCAGCTTCAAATTCCTTTAGAGTCAACTAAAATATAACATTTCTTATTGCTTAATATACATCATATCCAATATGTAATGCGATATAGTACTTAATTACTTACTACAGAACGCATACTGTGACCATGAAGTAATATAGACTTTTAAAGTTGGAAGATGAACCCGAGAAACCGATCCGTGGGAAGAAACACAAAAGTTGTTATTTCTTTGAAATGAAAATCCACATTAACGATTATTTACGTCATTAACGAAAATATTTTAGTTAAAAATTTTTATTTTTTTTACTTCACTTTGGAATGGTGGCTGAACGAAAGAAGCACCATTTAAAGTCCACCATTACTTTTGTTGAATATTATCTGACCCGCGGCGCAGACCCATATAAACAAGGTTATAAAAATTCTTTACGAAAGATCTAAAAGAAGCCAAGTGAATTTGTCAGTCAGAAAATAAAATAAAAAACGTTGCCAATTAAGTTTCCATCTGTATCAAAACAAAAATCATCTTCTTTCTAGGTAATTTAATAAATATTTCAAAATTACTAAGTAAAAAAAATGAACATATATTTACTGAAAGTTTTTATAAGACAAAATATGCCGTAATATTTTGGTGCGGATCGAAGGAAATATAGCAATAAAAAAACAAAATAGAAAATAAAAAATCTTTTAAGATAAAACTGTCAAAGGCAATAAAATGCAGTTAATTCTCATCTTTTATAGCCACTAATTGTTGATAATTAGACAAGAAAATGAAACAATTAGTTCGAAATGTAAAAAAAAAAAAAAAACAAAAAATAACAACAAAATAATCCCAACAAAACCACAAGAATTTTATTGACTTAAAATTAAAATGAACAACTATCTGAAATTAGCGACAATTTTGTAAAATAATTATTTAAAAAAAATAATAGGTTAATTTTTAAATAAATAAAATAAATTGAAATATAATGTAATAATTATAAAAAAATTATAAGTAATCATATAGAGATTATTATTTATTTTATTGCATTCCAATAAAGAAGATTTTATTACTCGTATTTTTAAAAAAAAAAAGAAAAAAAAAGTACCTATATATAGCGATAACAATTTTCAGCTGTTCGAGTTTGTTTCGTTATCTACAAAATTACATATGTAGCGGGCATGCCAGTGAATTTTGAAAAGCAGTCATTATTTTTAATTTAATTAAGCGTCGCAGAACATTTAAAAAAAAAAAAAATGGATGACTTTGTGCTGAATTAATACTGATATCCGCTGAAATGTAATTGGTGATGTTGTTGTGTTTTATGTTTGCAGTAGCACGAGCGGTTTTGTAAAAGAGCTTGTAAGTATATGTTTAAGAGGGAAGTATTAGTAATAAGAAAGTAGTCACCACTGCTAACAATAAATATATTCTATTAAAATAATAACTACAAGTTATTTGCAAGATATTTTAAACTTAATAATATGCACTGATGCTAAGAGAGAGAAAAAAACAACTGTCTTAATAAATGATCTACGTAGAATAAAGGCAAATCTCTATCATTGGCACTGAGTTTAAGAGAGCGATTTCTGAAGCAAGTGTTCTGGCTTTGAAAGCAGAATGCAGACTGTCCTGAAGGAATGCCCTCTCTTACAAAACAGTTGGCCCATTGGCATTGTATTAATTTAACGGATTCTTGCGCCTTAGTCTCTTGGTTTGCATTGACCTCGATTGTAGTATACCTGGCTCTATCTCCATCACTAATAAATACACTATTTGAACTATCTAATTTTCACAAAACTATTATTTTTCCATATGTTATTAAAATGACTATGTCGAGTACAAAAAGTTAAGGTGCTCATTTGGAATCACTTTAACCGGTAGACTATTCAAATTTGAGTTTACACATAAGGTGAGGCTTTATCTGATACTCTTTCATTTTGGGGATTGCATAAGAGAACAGCAACAGATTTAAGAGAACAGAATTTAGCGGAAGTCTATCTAATCTTCCAGCCGACTTTTTAGGAAATGCTGATGATATTGCAATATTGAGCAGGAGTGAAAAGTTCTTTGTTGGATTGGTGAGAAAGAGAGAGACTGAGAGAAAGCTAGACTGTTGGTCTGACATATCCGAGCTCAAAGCCAACTAGTTAGCGGTATCCACTTAACGGCCAGGAAATCATTTCATGTTCTGGAAATAACCTATAATTTCGAAATAGTTGAGCACTTAACTTATCTTGAGATAAACCTGCGAAAACAAGATGATTAACGAAATCATGAACAAAAATTATATTAGGTAACAGACGCTATTATTGACTGGCTATTAATGATATTCAATGTGTGTAGACAACCTCACACTGGATGGTGGTAGAGAAATAAAGAAGAAAAAAAGATATTCCGATCACTTGTCTTTAATAGGAGGGCAAAGATAAAAACTGTATAAATCATTTACTCAGTTTACTATGATGTAGAATCCTGGTCTATAAAGTTGTAGACAAACAAACTTTTTGAAAGAAAAAGTACCAGGACTATTTTTCGGCAAACAAAGTATCATTCGTAAAATCTCTAGCCTCTACTTCCTATCGCTGACAATTTTCCTTGCCATTTGAATCTCCAAATGGCTCGAGATTTTCTTTGGAATTGATCAAGCATCACCATGCCATCACTAAGGAGATCGCTATCATTGGGTAGTTCCTCTCCTGCTATTCTTCGCAACAAGATATCATCTCATCTCATCCTGTTTACTCACTGTACGTATATAGTATATTACTATTCAGATTGTAAATTTTTAAATAAAGAAATAGAAAAAAAATAACTAAAATACATTCATTCCAAATGAATCTTTTAGGTTTCCGCCGCCACTTTCATAAAAAAAAAAAAACTTGATTTTCCGAATTGAGACCTAGTATGACAGAAACCACCAAGATGGCAGAGGAAAGAGCCACGCCCCTTCACTACCAAGGTTCATTGCCTTATTGGCTTTCAAGGTATAAGCTATAACGTCCCTAAAAAAGCTCATTGCAATATGGGCGTGCAATATGTGTCGGTTTTTAGCTGACGCGGTGTTAATCCGAGAAACTTAAGTGTTTACATTTATTCCATATTTTTCATTTTTAGCACTAGATTTTTTTGAAAAATATTATCCATGAATTCCCAGTAATCTTGAATTCATAGAACGGAAATGATATAATAAGTGTTAAAAAACTATTTCTTGACGGGAAATATACCTTTTTTTTATTTTATTTTATTAAGCCTCTTCCAAAACTTGTTCTTTTAATCAATGTGAATTAACATAAATCTAATATTAGATAACATTGAATCGCCTCCATCATTGGATTGCAGTTAACACAAACTTAATGAATATTATCAATTCTAAAAAGATATTTAAATGCAAGCCAGCACCTAAGATAGATAAAATAAATACGTGTGTATGTTTGTGTATAAGTTAAGTTAGATAGAACTAAGTGTGAGTGGGGGGTGGGGGTGGAGGATAAATGAATATAAACTTAACAAGTGCATAAAAATAAAAAAAAAAACAAACAGCAATCTTGCATAAAATATAGATAATGGTCTTAAAAAAAAAAATCGCCCACCATAGTAACATTAATATTAAAAGAACATTTCCATCTTATCTAAACAATTAGATAAGAAATTTTTATATAAATATAAAACTATAATGATAAATAAAAGTGTCCATTGATTGTTTTATAAGAAGTAAACAAATTGCAAGTAAATTAGTTCCCTTATTTTGCTAAAGCAGTTCTGTTCCGCTTGCTCTAAATAAAATATATTCTTATTTTCCCAAGAACTATGGCAATATAAACGCTTTGAAAAAAATACTCTGAGGCAAATAAATTTAATCGTTACTAACAGTGGCGAAAGAAGGATTTGAAAATGAATAAGATTATTCTCAAAACTAGTGGATAGTTCCGCAACAATTTCATTTTATTTTGGACTAACTTCCCTCATACGTTGGATGGCACAAAATTGACAGAGCTAGGACATTGTACTGATCAATTACAGAGGGGAAGCTAAACGTTTTATCGAACCTAGAACCCTATAGAATTCCATTTTCCTCTCAAAATATTGCAAATAGAGGAAAAACTGTCTACATAATGTGTATGTAATATGTAATACTTGGTTTAAGGAAAATTGGTTGACCCTTTTTCAACAAAAAACGCAAAAACTGAAAAATGCAGACAGTAAGGTCGTATGGTTAATCTATTTTTTTTAAAATCTGGTATTGATGTTGATGGGTGCTGATGTAGAATGAGAACACATGATTTTTCTCGTAATTTATATTTTAATGATAATTAGTGAGTAGAGAAGAGTAAAATGAGGGCAGAGAGACGGAACGAAGAGTATATGGTATTGAATGATGATTTAAAATAGTAGCATTGCCTCTTGTGAGTCGCCTGAAGAAAGATGCGACTAGTTATAGAACTTATGCTTATTCTAACTGTAGATTAGCAGCTAATGTGGTAAACTTTCCAAGACCTGTTGTGGTGGTTGGTTCCGCAGAGCTGGAAAGCATCATTGTATCAACTGTATTTGTATCAAGAGTGTAACAACTGTATTTGCTCTGTGCAAGTCTATGTTATTATTACACTGTTTAACAAAAACATCCTGATGATGGGCCAACGCCCGAAATCGGTCGATGACTACACAAAGAAGCAGGCTATTACGGAAAATGTCTCTGATGCTTTCCAAGACCTGTTACTCGTCAAGGTTGAAGCTAGTTACTGGAATCATTAAGCCCTGATTCAGATATTTATTCAATTTCTTCATTGCCGCTAGAGACAGCGCCTACTTAGGAAATTCACTGTTGATGTTATAGCTCATTCGCCAATATATTGTAGTAAGGGTAACAGGTGAAATTCTTTGAAATGTGCTTGGAAGATTAAAGGTAGCGCCTTGATGCGGCTACTGCTACTATTGAGGTACAATTGAGTACAACTTTTGTATGGCAAATTTTATGACGATTGCTTTCCATTACAATAGCATAACTAAAGCGGTATTATAAAAAAAAAAAAAAAAAAATGGCGGTTTTGGCCAGAAGTACATGTTGAAGGTATATGTTGACAATATTGGGTCGTATAAAGAAAATCGTACAAGCAGTTTTCGGGGAAATCTATTCTATGTAAAGTTGCGGTTTTGGTAAGCGGGTTTTGACTAAACCTTCGCTTCAGACAGTAGTAACGAAATGCTGTGTTCTAGCATGATCGCAATACTTCCTTTAGAGCAGTAAAAAGAAGTGGAAAATTCCGATGATAATTCCCAAAACATCTAAAGAATCCTTGGATTTATATTCACGAAGATCACTTACTGATGATGCAAAAGAACATGAAATAAAATCAAACCGATTACTTTATTCTAAGAAAGAAAAAGTTAAAGTCTTCCAATTGTGTTAAAATTAATTTTACAGCGATTTGAACTTCCGTAGCTGGAAATTTACAATAAGCCAATATTGCAACACGATATGCTGTTATAAAATATTTCGTGAGAGCAGTATTTGCCTATTAATTGTAGTTTTTAGGGAACCTATTAGCTAGCTTAGATAAGAACAATACTGGCCCAGCATTGTGAGCAAAAATGGGAAGTATAGGTAACAGGTGCATTCTTCCCGTGATACCCCTCTCCTCTTGGTATGGTGGGGGGGGGGGAGTTAAGGACCGTACTACCTTTCGGGTTACCAGTCCCACGTTGTAAGCAACGAGATCGTTTAACAAGAGAGGCATGTCACCATCATGGAGAGGCTGTTAGTGCAATACCTCTCAGTGCCTAGACACACCCCCGCTTGACCAATTTAAGGGCAGACTGAGGTACGCTCAACCAGCGCGCAAAGTGATCCTACAAGGTGGTCACACTTCACTACCAGAAACTAGGGAAGGCAGGGTCTGGCGAACCGCGCACACCCAGCAAATGCGCTTCCAGCTACGTGCTGGCACCAGGGTTTAATTTATATTGCGGGTCTCCTCACGCTCAATCATGACCTCGGTCATTGGGGTTGTTGCTTAAAACACGGCCACTACGAATCCAACCTCAATTGCAAGCAATTGGATAGGAAACTGGTGCTCGCACACGTACTTCAGTATTTCAACTCTTAACGAGCTAGCCCAATGGATCTACAGAATCCATCTACTGATTCCTGTCCACTGTCTCAAGCACAGGGGTTCAGTAACCCAGGATACTTATAGGCGACCCTGCAAGAGATAGGATCAGGATTGGATTGGTTGGGGTGAGAGATTCCCCAACCTGGACAGCCAGAGGCTGATTGCCCCCCCCAAGGGTGGGCGATGGTGACGCCACATACACACGCCCAGAGATAACAGGTACACCCAAAAATGGGAAGTACAGCGCATCTGTTAACGATGATATCAATATCACCTAAAAGGCGCGTTGAGCTACGGTTAGACTACCCGCCTTCAAGAAAAAATGCGCCTGGCAGGAAAACCCATCATGTGCCGCTAGCCTAGTGATTGAATCACCGTCTCATTTTTTTTCCTTTGCTTATAAATATTTTCAATCGTCGGGGAATGCCTAAAATCAACGTTATCATAAAAATGATGCAAATAAAAATGAATTCAGTATAGAAAATATGCTAAGTTTTAAAGAAAAGTTATTAAAAAAAAAAATAATAATAATAAAACGAAAAATGATTCTTTCGTCCGGGTAATGTTGATTTTTATCATAACCGCTACGTGTTGAAACCGCCTGTCAGAACAGGTTTAAAATTCTTGCAATTTTTATGTTTTTAAATAATATTTGTTGGCCAAATTTGCATTCGTTCGGACAAATGGGTGAACACAACCGAAACCAATTCAAGGAACAGTGTAAAAAAAAAAAAAAAAAAAATTGCTGTCTGTGACATAAACGAAATTAAAATAAACCAAAATAGCGGATCGAACTAAGGTATATTTTTATAAATTTTATATCTCTTAATCAAAGGAATCTTTATTTGCATCTTTGTAACGATCAATTTTCCTCTTAAATAAATTATCTCTTTTATAAAGAGTCTTCAAGCAAAAGTAAACTCAGTGAAGTTCCTCTTCTTCTTCTTTTTTTTTTATATAAATATAAACATAACCTTTTTATCAGTAATGTCTCAATCTTGAAAAACAACATTCTGTCTAATGAGTGTATCAAAATTCAGAGATATATCTAGGCCTCCCAGGAATTTTAGGAACGCCTTCTTTAGCTACCTTATCCTTCTTACTTTCAATTAAAATATATACAAGCTTCTGCTGAAGCGTTTCTTTTGGATTGATATATTTATTTTTATTTTTTTTATAATTTTTTTTTTTTCTTTTTTTAACAGAAATAAATTTAATTCTCTGATGTGGCATAATATTTTATTTTTCAGTTAAAATGCATCAACTTTATTGAATAGATTACTCAAGTTTTTGTAATTCTTTAAAAAAATCCAATTTTAGATTTTAATTATTGTTAAATATTTTTATTTTTTTTTCCCCTGACATTAATTTTTTAGAGGGCTCTGAAGAAGCTACAACTTTCAAGCTTTGCTCCAAAGAACCAATTCAGTAAAATATATGGTTCTATCACTTATATAATATGCTAATTAAAAGTATTGCTAGGATTTCCAAATTTGAAGTAAATCGGTTTACCGGAAATATTCGAATTTACAGAATAGATTTGTGAGTTATTGTAATTATCTGCGAAATCGTCTGCAAAGATTTTCTGGAGAATTAAAACATTTTACACATTAATTTTAATGATAAACATTTTTCTGGGCCAAAAAAAAAAATTACTTTAGCGAGTTCTGGAATCGAATTTGGGACATTAGCTTTCAAAATATTACAGGAGTATAATCAAGGCGCTCAATTACTAAACTACAATATAGTCACATCAACTATCTGTTATGTATGCTAACACAATGTGTATCCTCACCACTACAAAATTTACGTTAGGGTAACACTTAACTTTAAGACAAAAGTGTTTAAAGTTGTAAACTTTGTAGGGGTAGTGAACCCCCACCACGCATCCACTCTAGCGGAGAGAAA
>JAAEAF010008742.1:0-54417 GCA_011037195.1 Triatoma infestans | reverse complement strand
GATACGTATAACAATAAGAACTTTCAAGTTAAACGCACAGAAAAAAAAAACGTAGACCTTAGCAACCAACCAATTACATTGGTTTGGCCATGTCTTAAGCATGGAGGAAGGAGGTTTAGGGTGGGAAGTATAAGAGACCAGGATAATGGGTAACCAGGAAAAGTAGAAGACATAGAAAGCATGGGAACAAAATATTCTGGGAATTTCCAAGCGAGAGGGTGCGATTGAAGAGGAAGGAGAGAAAGGAGATTCAGGGTAAAAACTTTGATGTATTTCAATTTCATCGGCATGTAAGACCGCCCTAATCGTTTTTAATTTTTATTTATTCTAAGGAAAATTTCCAAAAACGAATAAATAGATTAATTTTTTCTGGATTATTAATGATAAACAAGTAACAGTCACCAAAATTTTTTCGACTATTTTATATTATATGGAGTGGTAATCAAACACAAGTTCTGAAAACTCGCCCATTCATTAAAAGCGATATTTTCCTCTGTAACGGTAAAACAGCCATAACGTGGAGAATACTTTCTATCTAATGAAAACCGGGAAAGGAAAATTATCTTTAAATGAGTTTAGAGAACCTTTATAGTATATCTGAAGTACATCAATCCTATTATAAATAAATTAATTAGGATAAACAAATACTTAAAATACCTAATTTAAGAACTAATTTTATTCAAGCCTTCGTTTATACATTTGAATATTCGAGCTAATTAAACTGGAAGCCTTGAGTTTATTGTTTCCTCTTTATAAAGGAACAAATGAAAAACTCAAAATAACTTGATTCAGAATCAGTACCATTTTTTCAAGGATTTGTTTTTTTTGTTTATTTAGAAATTTACAATCTGTATTACCCTTGTGAGAAGGTAGGAGGAGAGAAACTACCCAGCGGTAGCACTCTCTATGGGATACCAGTAGCACTGATCAATCCCGAAGGAAATCTCGGGGCCACTGGCGATTCAAACGGCGAGCCGGATTGTCAGGGATGGTAGTGGAGGCTAGAGATTGTACAAAAGGATTAGAGCAAAAGGAGAGAGTAGTATGCAGTTTATGATATTTTGTCTTGGCAAGTTGTTGTACGAAAGGAACGTTGAGGTCATTATGAGCGTAAGGTTTGAGACGTAGAAAGGAGCATCAACTATCTGTCGAAGTAGCTTAGATTGGAATGTCTGAATTTTACATAAGTTTGTAGGTTTAGCTGAACCCCACAATTCAAGTCCGTAAGTCCAAATTGGTTTGATTACAGAAATATATATCAATCTTTTGAGTTCTGTAGGTAATTTGGATCGTCTTCCGATAAGTCTGTAAAGAAGTTTGGCCCTTTTAGTCAGTGCTTGTCTTTTAAGTCTTGTGTGCGGGTTCCACGTGAGTCTTCTGTCAATGAAGAGCTCAAGGTAGCGCACCAGATCTGTTACAGGGAGAGGATTGTGATTGAAGAAGACTGGAGGACAGGAGCCCCGCCGGAGAGTAAATGTGGCATGTTGGCATTTTTGTGGGTTCATTTTAATTCACCATTTTTTGCCCATGATTCCATTGTATTTAAATGTGTCTGTAAATTGTGTGAAGCTGATGTGATGTCTGCACTTGTTGCGAGTATGGCTATGTCGTCTGCATATATACGAAGTAGTGTGGATGGATTTGTAGGTATGTCTGATGTGTACACTGTGTAAAGGACGGGACCAAGTATACTCCCCTGCGGCACCCCTGCCCCCACTGATGAAAAGATTCAAGGATTTAATTAATTAATTGCATCTTTATTATGTACATGTTGCAAGAAATAAATTGAGTTTATTTTGTTTAATAGTCAACAATTTTAATTGTAAATTGATATTTTCAGACTCCCTCCCTCTCTTTCAGTCTATTCATTTATCTATAATATATCAATCTATAATAAACACGATTGCTAAATGCCTGATAATCAGATTGTAAGAGCAATATTATAGATGTGGGAATTGTAGAAAATATCTTTGAATCCGACTAGATTTGCAAATTCAACTCCGCAAAAACTCGGATACTTGATCTCGTCTAGCAGAAGTTTTCTAATAAATAAATCATCGAATTCGTGACCCATGTCCACAATTTTTTTACTCAAGAAACGTAAGAATCTACTCTGAATCTTCTTCAGTCTAGCAGAGTATTAGGTAGTCTAATTACTGTGGCTTAATAGTTAGGCTCATCTATTAATTAATAAGATCTAATATAAAAGTATTTGTTGACGGTTAATGAATTATGTTATGAAGAAATTTGGTGAATATCGGTCAAGTAAGAAAGATTCAAACAATTACAACACAATGATCTATATATTAAAGCTTTGATAACGACAGGAAACTAAGTCGAAACGGTTGACATAATTGAATCTTTCTTTCTTGACCGATCCTCACCAAATTTCTTCATAACTAAGATCTAATTTGAACTTATGAGGCTGATGCAGTGAGCAAAAAGACTTTGAGATCTCTACAGTTCCACCAGAGGAATTGGACTTGTGAAGGTTTTCTGCTCGTGATTCTGCTGTGCACCCTAAATTGAGGTCAGAATCCATCAGCACCGCAACTCTCCTTTAACATACTAAGTCTTTTTGCCATCTCACTTTCATGAATGTATCTTATATCTAACCTTCCTGGGAAAGTATTTAAAGTTTCGCCAAATTTATTGTACCCTTTTACTGAAAAGATAGTGAAATCAAACAACTAATTTCTGAATCATCTGCTACATTGAATTTACAAGTGTTTGGTTTATTTCAGATAGAGTACTGTATAATTTTAATAAGTGAATATTTTTAAAAAATGTTTCTGATATTATGTATACCAGAAATAAAGTTTAACTTAATTGACTGGCTTCCAGAACCCACCTAAAATAAGTATACCGGTAAATTTTTTCAAATATATTTTTTTTTCTGGCGCATCGATCGGTCATTAGCGCCTCCACTCGTTTAAGCAATCTCGGATCTTAAATAAGTAAATAACCTCCTTGTCTAAGGAGAACCCTCTTGTAAAATAGCGCGCTTGTCAAATGGCAGGCCTGCTTCTTCCCTTTGTGTACCCAGAGCCTGACATTCTACCAACAAATGTGCCACCATCAGCCTTTCTCGGCATCGAGGGCATCTCGGTCTTCTTTCACCAATAAGGAGGTGCCCATGTGTCATACGTGTGTGACCAATCATTAGCTTCGTAAGTATAACTAATTCATGCCACGGGTAGTTCCCGACTGTAGCATTTCGCACGCATGGCTTAATCTCTTTTCATTTTTCATTTGTTCTGTCCCACTGACTTTGCCATTTTTTATTTATAAGATTTTTTCATGAAAATTCGTAAGTCAGGTGGGACGCACAGGTGTGACAACTTCAGTATATGTAGCGGCAGCACCTTTGGCCGCCTCGTCCACCTTTTCGTTACCGGACACACCAATGTGACCCGGAACCCAGGCGAACGTTACCCTTTGACCAGGTGCGCTTAGCTGAAACAGCAAATTGTATAACTTTATGGATCATTGGGTCAGTCGAGAATTTATCCCGGAGAGCAATTAATACGCTTAATGAGTCCGCCAATATTAGTGACTTATTATAACTTTTTTCTTTTATCAAGTTTATGGCCTGGCAAATTGCTCAAATATAGTTTTTAGAATTTTATGTGTGCATTAAGCGTTCCAAGTATAAAAGAAATGGTTATAACCCTTTCGAAAAAAATTTACGAAATTTTGGGTAAAACCAATTATGGGTAAAACCAATTATGTTTGGTTACCCAAATCGGGTCACGCTTTGGGGTAACCGACTTTCTTCAAATTTGGAATTCTATCAATGATTCTAATGTATATTAATATTATGTAGATAATAAAATTGTACATCTTACTGTAATGATATTTAAGAGGAAAGCATAACAGTAATAATCCCTCAAAAAAAAATCTGGTGTGAAACACTCACACAACTTTCTCTTACTCCAGTTCTCAAAATGATAATTGACAAATTTTATAGTTTGTGTACCAAATTTGATGAAATTCGGCGAAAACTGAAAAAAACTGTTCAGTAAAAGCGCACTTCCGGTTAACTAATTTTCTTGAAACTCAGAATTTTAGCCATCTATTTATTTCTAATTAATTTTGTATGGATGATAGAATTGTATAATGAACTAGGATAGCACTTTGATTAAAATCTAACCCCATCCTTCCCCTAAAAGTGCTCTTAAAAGAAATTTCCCAGAGAAATGTTTTAGATAAAAGTTGTAGATCTTTGCATGTTTAGTTTATATACGATGTTTCAAAAAAATCGTCAGAGCCATTTTTGAGAAAATTGCGAAAAAGTGAATAAATCATTTAGTAAAGTGGTAAAGTAAACGCACTACCGGTTATCCGAGTTTTTCAAACTCGGAATTTCAACAACATATTTAATTCTAATTAACATTATTTAGATGGCAGAATTGTCTAATAAACTGAAATAGCACTATAGATGGAAACCTAACCCCACCCCCCCCAAAAGTGCCCTTCAATGCATTTTCCCGGAGAAATGTTTCTAATAAAACTTGTAACTCTTTGTATGTGTGGTTGATGTTTAAAGTTTAAAGAAAATCGTCGGAGCCATTTTTGATGAAATCGCAAAAAAGTAAAAAATCCAACTTGTAAAGTGGTACTTCCGGTTAAGGAATTTTTACAGATAACGTACAGTCAGATCCCATGGGACCTCTAAACGGAATATCAAATTTCAATTTTACGATTTTCGTTTTTGAGCTATGCTGTTCACAACATACATACATACCACACACACACCACACACACACACCAACACACGGCACACCACACAACACACACAGACATTTGCTAAAAACCACTTTTTTGGACTCAGGGGCCTCAAAACGGATATTTCTGGTGAAAACTCGATATCGAAAATTTGATACGATTACAATACTTCCTCTTACTAGGAGTAAGAGAAAGTAAAAATATATATATATATAATAATTTTCCTAGGTAAATGTATCAAATAAAAGTGATACGTTTTTATTTATGGTAAACAAAGTTAAAAAAAAAAAAATTGTTGGAGCTATTTTCGAAACAATTGACAAAAAGTGAAACTAAACCATTCAGTAAAAGTTGCTAATTCGGTTGATGGATTTTGACCATAAACTTCGTGGTATAAAAACTATTCTTTTTTTATAATATATTCAGAAGGCCTCAAAGCAATATTTCCGGTGAAAACTCAATTTTGAAGACATGCTCGCTTGTAAAGTTTCCTCCTACTACGGTTGACAAAGAGTAAAAAAAAAAAATAGAAAATAGTGAAGGTGCATTTCCAATTAAAGAATTTTTGTATAAGCGTCACAAGCATGATATAATTATATTGTAAAGGATTATCATATTGAAAAAAGGCAGTCATATTTCAATGCTGGACATAAAAAAAGCTAAAATTTGCCATATCATTAGTTGTATCTGTATGCTCAAGTTTAGTGAGTTTATATATTAGTCTCAAGAGCAATAATATATGCTAAGAAATTTACGGAATTTAAAGATGGAATGAATACTGTATGTGCAAACTCTTGGCAACACCTTAATAGTGATTATTATTATTATTTTATTTATTTGTTTAAACTACATTTTTTACAAATAGAGATGGGTCAGTACAATAATTTACAAAAATGAAAAATAAATAGAATACAAAAATCAAGGTAAAACATAACTCATTTAGTTTACAAAATAAAACAAACTACAAAAAATAAATTAAAGGAAATTAAATATATTACCTAATTATATATTAAATAAATAAAAGACATTTCATCGGAAACAAAATCAAACAGAAAAGAAAAATTCAGGACAATGTTAAGAAAATAAATATCTTTAACCATAAGGGAATACTTAAAGTAAATCAAATAAAACAAGTAACAGGGAATTATTAATTTATAAGTTCCCTTAGTGACATAGCGTGTAGAAAGTAATTGTAAATATCGTTCAGTTTTTGAATGTGATGAAGATCGCTTAATAGTGAGCTAACGTCACATTCATAGTCGTGCAAGTATAACAATCTTAAATGATTCAAGGCAGGACAAGTAAATAAAATATGGTTCAACGATTCTGGTGCTCTGTTACATAAAATACATATCTCACTAGCCAGAATCGAATAGTATCTACCAGAGATGGAAAATCTTAAACAAGTTGTCTGAGGACAACCGGATGTGGCATATAAATTTAATTTTTTTTTAATTAATTCTAAGTCGAAGGTAACTCTCTGACTCACCTCGTGTGCCCACAGTCCTGTAGATAGTATTGTACTGAGAGTTGAGAGCACGATTTAGTCCAGATTACCTCTCAACTGAGTACCCTAGCCAAGGCCTGAATGTCGCCTATCCTTACTGACCTATTTAATAGTGATTAATTATTCTCCATACCTCTCCATCGGTTTTATTACTAGGCTCATGGTCTTTAAGCAATGAGTAAAACACGACAGATGGGTTCATCCAATGTACTGTTTTTCCAGAGTATTTGCCTATAGGATGCGGAAGATGGCGTTCAAGCTAGCAAGGAGATATGGTAAGGTTTTTTATTTTTACAAAAATGAAAAATAATTTTTAAAGATTTGTAAAATTATTCTCAAATTCTATTTTTCAAAGGGTTTTATCTGCTAGATGTAATTGTACTAATTTTTGGTAGAAACCAGACATGAAAACGGTGCAAATAAAGACCAGATTAAAAATAATTAATGTGTATCATTTGCTTTTAATATAAATCCTGTATTTCTGTAACAAGCAAAAAGAAGATAAATAAACCTAGAAATAAATGTTTAGTAGTTGTAATACATAACTTCTGAAAACATTTCAACAGACAATACTAAAGTGAATATGGAGATAGAAACAGGGCAAATTTTAGTGAACAAAGCCATAGGACAATAGCCAAATAATGCCCACTGGCAATAGCCATAATTGTGGCTTGGTAGCGACGTCACTGAAGCGTATCGTACAGATTACCTCTCAACTGAGTACCCTAGCCAAGGCCTGAATGTCGCCTACCTCTACCAAACTCCACAGTACCAGTAAGCTGACTCGACAGTCTCCAATCCTCTCTCATAAACCCCTCCCACTACACTATAGCTCTTTCACTATAGCTCACTCATCCTCAACTGTTATGGGGTCCAATGGAATTTATCTTTATATCCCACCTCTAGGACGGAACGTTCTTATCTTTATTGATACATATTTCATCCCCCACTTCTGTCCAATTTACCTTCTCTTCCTATCTACCTTTTTTTTGTCCAACGCATCGTTCTAAACTTTTAGCTTTTACCAAAGGAAATGGCCATTCCTAAAAGAGATTGTATACTAACCATCTATAATCATGTCAATGTCACTTTCTTGTCTGTACTTTTTATTCTCCTGTTTTGTTGTTATCACAAATTACTTTGACATTTTTGTTTCTTCCTTAACTTTAATCAAATATATTTATTCTGCGATGGTTTTCAATTATATTAATTGTTTCATATTCTATTAAAACATGAAACAAAGTTATCTTTTTAATCGTGGTGACAAGAAAGAAAGGGTTTTTACTCCGTAGAGTTTCTAAATAATCATAGAATTAATTACCATCTTATAATTGTTATGTTTGAATAAATTGCCAAAGCAAAATAAATTATATCTTTCTTTGGAAAATTAAACACTAATGTTTCACTATAACTTTTTGTTTATTGAACTTAGAAACTTTTTCAGAAACATTGTCAAAATATGATAGTTGGAATTATATGACAAAAAGTCCTTATATGTATAAAAAACTTTATTATACATTATCCAGCTTTCGACCCGGGATCCAGGTCATTCTCAAGATGTCACAACTAGATTTAAAACATCATAGTAGCTTACAGTTTGATGATAGGTTATATTACAATTTTAGCAGTGTTGGAAAACATGCACAGCCATGGGCAAACCTCTCTCACCAGTAATAGCTGACATTGTTCTAGATAATATTTTTATCACTGTCTGCAACAATAGGAAAAATATGTTCAATTTTCAATTAAATATGTAGATAATTCCTGATTCTGGATACAGTCCGATAAAATAGACGATGTCCTTAAAATATTCAACTCCTTCCATAACAATCTGCAAACTACCATTTCTAGATGTACTTATAATCAAAGAACATGTCGGTACCATTTCACTAATTTATACACAAAACCCACGGCCACTGAATGAACGCTTAATTTCTATTCTGACCAACCCTACTCTTATAAATTAAACACAGCTGTATACCTCGTAAAATGAAGCTTGATTCTGTCCTCAAATAAGTATCATATTTCCGTAATAAAATAAGCTTCAAACATATTGAAAGAAAATTGTTATCTAAAAAAAACTGATTCTTAATCTCATAAAAATCAACCATCAAACCATAGCCATCCAAAAAAACAACAACTCTATATCAACAAACAAAGATAGAAAATTCTATTCACTTGCTCTATATTCGTGGAATTTCTGAACGATTAACACATAACTTTTCAGAAAAATATTAATATCAAAATTTTCTTATGTTATTTACAAAATAAATTGAACAAACTGCCCATCCATCTACATAGGAGAGACAAAATAATTTCTTCAAAATCGAATTCGACACACAAATATGAAGTTAAAAGAAAAAAAGACAATACAGCTCTCTCTCAATACACTACTAAAACTGGACAAAGTTTTGATTTCAGAAAGTAAAACTAGAATAGTTGACAGAGAATAGAATTCACAAAAAAAAAAATTTTTTTAGAAATCATCCACATCAGTAGACAAAACATCAGTTTCAAATCAGTTTTCAGTTTTAAATTCAGTTTAAAAACATCTATTTTAAAGCATACATTGCTGATCTGAATGCCATATATACGAATTTATTGAAACAATGTGATGCCGCTTGTTTTCCTACATTGCTAAAATATGTAAAATAACCTATCATCAAACTATAACCTGCAACTGTAAGTGTGGTGGTTGATTCTGCAGAGCTGGAAAGCATCAGAGATATTTTCCGTGATAGCCGGCTTCATTTTGTGGTTATCGACCGGTTTCGGGCGTTCGCCTATCTTCAGGATGCGTTTGTCTGACAGTGTGATAACACAAACTTGCACAGAGCAAATTCAGTTTACGCACTCATTATGGGCGAACGCCCGAAACCGGTCGATGACCACAAAATGAAGCAGGCTATCACGGAAAATGTCTCTGATATAACCTGCTATGTTATTTTAAAATCTAGTTGTGTCACCTTGAGAATGACCTGGCACCCAGAAGTCGAAAGCTCAATACTGTATTATAATAAAGTATTTATACATATTATATTAGGACCTTTTGTCATTTAATTCCAAAGAATGATTCACTTTCGTTGACGTATTTTTACCGAAATCTTCACAGACACAGATACACACACGCACACCATTCTTTTAAAAGTTTTACAAGCACTTGACAGTGGCTAGGTCTGCGGTTATGCCCATCAATAGTGTTAAAGGATTTTTCAGAGCATTAGTTATTTTATAAAGGCGCATATAGTTTAATGAATAATCTTATCACAGCAAGGTATCGCAAAAAATAAACATCTCTGTTGCTTTACAAAATAATTCAATTGATAAATTTCTTTTAAAACTGCAATGTTTATAACCCGTTTTATTGAGCTGATCATAAAAAGAAAATGGTTACACATATATACCAAAATGGACTTTGTGGAAGCGCCTTCTGTTATCATCTAAAGTATTATTTAAGTTTATTAAACAATTCTATCATCTAAATAATGTTAATCAGAATTGAATATGTTGTTGAAATTCCGAGTTTAAAAAAAAATCGGATAACCGGAAGTACGTTTACATTACCACTTTACTAAATGATTTTTTTCACTTTTTCGCGATTTTCTCAAAAATGGCTTCGATGATATTCTTGACACATCTTATATAAACTATACTTACAAAGATCTACAACTTTTATTTAAGACATTTCTCTGGAAAAATTCATTTAAGTGCACTTTTGGAGGAGGGGTGGGGTTATGTTTTTCTCTAAAGTGCTATCATAGTTGATTATACAACTCTATCATCCAAACAAAATTAATTAGAAATAAATAGATGGCTAAAATTCTGAGTTTCAAGAAAATTAGTTAACCGGAAGTGCGCTTTTGCTGAACAGTTTTTTTCAGTTTTCGCCGAATTTCATCAAATTTGGTACACAAACTATAAAATTTGTTAATTATAATTTTGACAACTGGAGTATGAGAAAGTTGTGTGAGTGTTTCACACCAAATTTTTTCCTCTGTGGATACTTAGAGAGATGCTTCTACTCCATGACTGATCGGTAGGAATCAAGTTTTCTTATTGTTTGGTTCCAAATACGAATCATTATATGGTATCATCTCATTTCTTATTCAATAAAGCTCGCAGTTTTACATGGACTTTTCCGCAATTAGCTGAATGCCTAAGCTGTTCTAGCTGAAATACTGGAAGTTGCTATTAATAATTTAAAATTGATAACTAATTTTTTTATTGTTAAATAAAACTCAGCAGGACGCTTAAATATGTTTAATAAACACAGTGAAACAGAAGTACAAACGAGGTTGTATTATCAATATTTTATCACATACTAAACACGTACTTTTTAAGGTTACACACACTCTTATATATGTACTAGACAAACTTGCACTCCAACAGTTTATGAGCAACAACTTATTTTTGTTGTCAAAAATATATAATTATAGTTTTTTATTATAGTAATATATTCACATGTTGTTTTAGAAAAAAAAAAAAATGAAATAATTAATTAGTAATAAAAATACTATTATAATTACGTAAATATTAAAAAATAATCCCTAACAGTTGCCCTACATAATCCCTAACTTATTCTGTAGCAAGTACAATAAACATTAATTATTTAAAAAACAAATTAGACAAGTATAATTGCCACCTGAAAAAAAAACTACTACAATACAAAACGGATATGATACAAAAAGATTATATTGTGTTACAAAAACTTAAAATATTGTTTTTTGTATAATAATTTATCGTTTATGTGGCTATATATTTTTATATTTTATAAATTCAGTTTTTCTATTTTTCTGAATATATTGTAATTGTGGTTTCTGTATTTTATTTCACTTCATATTCATCCTATTTATTCAGTATTACATTATGATTCTTATGAAATCGCTAATTAGCCCGTTTAGCTTAAATAAATAAATAATGTATTTTCCAGTTTTGAAAATGACCTACATACAAAGGTTGGAATGTCAACTTTAAGTGTACAAAAATGAAATTAAAATAAGTTTAATTTATTTCTTTATATTTAATTTATTAATTTTATATATTTATTTATTGTATAATAAATAAAGATAAATAGAATTCACATACACATAATAATTTATTATTAACTAAAATATAAAGGATTATATAAATCCATTTTTGTCACTAACATGCTTAGATATCAAAACATTTTTAAATCCAAAGAATGCCAGATACTGAAATATTAAAAGAGATACCAAGTAATATTCAAATTATTAATCGATTGTTTCAACATGATGAATTACTATGCTCTTTTTACAGCACACAGATTTATGATCCAATATTTCACAGGATATCCTGGCAATAAAAAAAAAAAAAAGAAAGCAGAAGTATTTAAGGAAGCAATATATCTAACGTAAGAGCTGTTATAGCAGGCTCAAAACATCTGATAACATGATATGTTGCTGTGAATTGCATTTCAATGATGGTGAAAACGTATAGCTAGTCCTCGATAAAAAAAAAAAAAACAGAACAAAATATAAGAAGTTTATTTAAATAATGAGATGAAACTTCTTGTGCTAAGATTTTGAAAATTAATATTTCCACCCGAGATCTCATCCTGATGGCTGCAAAAGCTCGAAATATTAAAAAAATATATATATCTGAATACATTACATTAGCGTCAAAAACAAACATCAGTTTTAACTTCATCAATTTCCATACATTAAAAATTATTTTTTTACTACAATAGCTCATTAATGTGACAATTTATCCACAATAAAATCTATGGCTAAAGTAGTTCTTTTAATCTCCAGAAAGTAAAATTAAAAAAACAACGTTGCCACCTTTTAATTAAATAAGTTTTATGATTTGTACGAAATTGTTAAAATATATTAATAATATTAACGTAAAGAACAAATTATTAAATTACAGATATTATTTTTTAATATTTTGAAATCCATTTAATAATAATTTATTAACTATTGTAATGGTTGTAGGAGGAGATGTTGGTTGTAGATGTTGATAGATAAATAACACCTCAATATCAGTATAAGATATATAATTTATACATATGTATATGACTGACTGCCAAGGACTGTATACTTTACAATACAAGAACTGAACAGACTGACTGACGTGGCTAAACGATGTGTACAATTCAAGTGTGAGGCTCTGAACAGAATCGGTGGAGAAATCAATTTTTGTTTTAGAATTTGAAATGCCGATGAACATTGAGCAGACCATACAAACTTGGTATTTTTCTTTGTTAAGTCTGTAAGGGGCTTGGCTATTTCCGAGAAATTATGAATGCATTTTCTGTAAAAACCTATAAATCCTAAAAATGCTCTGACGTCTTTTAATTTTTTCGGAATTGGATAGGTTTCTACAGCTTTTAACTTCTCGTGATCTGGAGAAATGCCTTTTTTGCTCAATGTATAGCCTAAAAATTTGCATTCTTCTTTGAAGAAGGTACATTTATTTAGGTCTATACAAAGATTGCCCTTCTGTAATTGTGTGAGAATTTTTTGTGTAGATGTTAAATGTTCATGAAATGTTTTGCCGTGAAAAATTAATATGTCGTCAATGAAAGTGTGGCATATGTCACCCGTGTAACCCGATAATAGTTTATCCATTAAACGCTGATATGATCCGCTCGCGTTCTTCAGACCGAACGGAACAGATAAGAATTTGTATGTGCCGAATTGTGTTATGAATGTTGTTTTGTCTTGTGATGATTTGTCAAGTCTAATGGAGTGGTATGCGTTTGAAATGTCGAGTGTTGTGAAGTATGTTGTGTCATGTAATGTTGATAATATGTGTTGAATGTCTGGAAGAGGATAAATTTCAGATGTGGTGATTGCGTTTAATTTACGTAAATCAACCACGTATCTGTACCGTTTGCGTAACTGGGTGATGTCGTTTGGATCAACTTTTGTGTGATCCGCAGACTTCTTTTTAACAAGAATCACGGGATGCGCCCAGTTACTCGTCGATGGTTCAATTATTCCTTTATCCAGATTATCTTGTATTAGTGCTTTCAGTATGGGGGCTTCTGAATGTGATAGTTTGTAAGGTCGACTGTGTACAGGCGGATGATTTTGTGTGTCTATGTGGTGTGTAATATCTGTAAATTTTGTTTTGTAATCTTTATCATGAGTGAATGTGTCATAAAATGGAGAAAATGTTTCAACAATTTTGTCTGCTTGTTGTGGAGAGAGATGAGTGAGTTTCTGGCGTAACTGTTGTTGAAAGGCTTGTAATTGTGTTTTTTGTTCGTGCGAGAGTTGTTGAATAGAATTTATGGTATGTTTGTTTGATGAGTTGTACGTCTCAGGGTTGTATTGAATGTGTGCTATTGGAAAATGTTTCGTGATGCAGATTTCATGTTGTGTTGTATTTATTAATGTTATGGCACAAGCATTGTTATGTACGTTAGTCAGTGTGTGGGGTAAGTAAATTCCAGTAGGTAGACTGTCATGTTGTGTCAACAGTATGGAACCGTCTGGAATTTTTGTATGTAGCGTGTAAGTATTGACGATGTGTGATCGTGCAGGAATTTTTATTTTGTGTCTGGTTGATAATGTTTCTGGTAAAGTTGTGTTTTGAATGTTGTTAATTGGTGATGTTGTGTTGTCTGTTAAGAATGGAATGACTGTTTTGTTTATGATTATGTTTGAGTTTTTGAAATTAATAATGGCTTGAAATTTTGTTAGTAGGAGGTAATGGTTGTTGGAGGAGATGTTGGTTGTAGATGTTGATGGATAAATAACACCTCAATATCGGTATAAGATATATAATTGATATATATGTATATGACTGACTGCCAAGGACTGTATACTTTACACTACAAGAACAGAACAGACTGACTGACGTGGCTAAACGATATGTACAATTCAAGTGTGAGACTGTGAACCGAATATCCCTTTTTGACTCTGTCTCTCGTATATATATCCAACTGGCCTCTCCTCTCCTCTCTCTCGAGAGGGGCTCTTTCTCTCTGATGCGTGGTGGGTGTTCACTCGCTAGTGTGGATGAGTGGTGGGGGTTCATTACCCCTACACTATCAGAAAGCATCATTTAATTTTGCTTAACTTCAACCTGTTCTACAACTATTCTGAAGTTAACCTTTTGCTTCTCCATGGACAACATTCACTCAGTGGTTAGCTTACATGTTTTATCAATTTTTAATAACCTTATTTAAATATTTTTAGCTGTTGTAAAAAAAAATGTAATATTTAGCAATAATTAATGTCCTTATCAATTGTACTATACGTAAAAACTGTCAAATGATATGTTACGAAATACTGAATGAAATCATAATCAATAAAAAACTATTATTCTAAAAATAAAACTAAGATATAATATTATAATGCACCACAATAGTGATAGATCTGATATATTATGTCGTGTCTTAATTTCCTACAATAGTAAACAGAATATTATACAAATTGACAATAGCGCATCTAACGCAACCAATAACGCGGCGGCCACTAAACTATTAATTTAATTCTACAATTTATGTGAAGCAAGGTCGCTTGCACTGAGTAATCTGACCTCTTTTTTTTGTGTGGGAACATTCCAATTTACCTTTAGATAGACATCTTAAGCTCTGTAAAAAAATCGGGACATTCTGAATCTAGGTTTAAATCAATTTTTTTAAATTTCCCATGTTACATGTAAGTACTTATGTATTTGTGGTATATATGTACGTACGATATGCGTATATATGCTTCATAGCTGTATTAAAATAAAAGGAAATTTGGCATTACCATTTATACAACAGCAAACTGCAACAAACTCAGACTTAATTGAATTCCTCCTAGAAACTTCAAACATCAAGGATCACTAGACCATTTATCAGAGGAAGAACTGGAGTTGTAACTTGTCCAAGAATAATCGCACGACCAATTCTTATGTAAAGGATATATTGGGACGGATATAACGGACATCTGCCGAAGAATAGTAATGTAATAAGATAAGAAATGATTATGTGGTGGAGAGATATTAAACTCATTACTATTAACAGTGGAACTCAAGATTTACATTTTACGTTAAACTTACTTAGGAAGGAGAGACTAAAGAGTTTAAAAGAGTGAAGAGTAGAAATTGAGAACAGTCGAATGTCGACCGGGTAGTCTTGTATTGTATCTCGTTTGTGTAAAGCTATATGAAAGCTTTGAATAATGCTGACTATGTTACTAAATCGAATTCTTTGAAGATTGAAGACTACTTGCTATTTGTATGCTGTTTTTTGAAAGCCAGTTGATGATTCACTCAAGCTCTAAAATTGGTTAAACCCAAACGTTGACAATTGTAGAGACTTAGCATGTTACGAAGAAAATTCATAGCATGTATTAGAAAATGATGAAGATATCCTCAGATCGATTGTAAGGTTTAGGATGTGGGAATTTGGTGAAGAAAAAAAAGTAGTATGGAAGGCTGAAGGCCAAATGAAAGAAAGAAACTTGTTTTAGAGGCCATGGAATGGATGATTGAAAGCGTAACGAAAGATGGCTTTGCATTAGTTAGATAAAAACGGAGAGATTAGCTAGATGATTAGTCGAGTGGAATCTACGCTGTTCCCAAAACAATATCCGCTCGCCGCCATCTCCTAGCACCTGTGTCTGCGAGGTACTTAGCGCCAACAGAATAGAAATTTTATAAACTTCAATAAATATATCAAATTTAAACACTACAGTTTTCTGTAAAAAAATTGGCGTAAATTTTAGTTTAAGTTAAAGTAATTTTTCCAGCGTTGCAAAAAATGTGACCGTTCTATGTGACTGTAGAGTGAAAATTCTTGATCAGTCTGAACAGCCAAATAAAATATTTTTTATACAACATATCAGACTTGTCTGTGAATGAACAAAAAAAATATTTATTTGTCTAAACACTTACAATCAACTTAGTCGAATAAAAAAAAAAGTAAAAACCTTATACGGTCTTTTCTTTTTTTTATTTTATTTATATTTTCTTTTTCTTTATATTTTTATAAGACAAATTAGGAAACAGAAAAACTAATGAGTCCAAAAATGGATGCAAAATTAAAATAGCGCGAGTGGACTCATGGAAACAGAACGGCCAAGGTTCAACAGCTCCATGGTCTTGCCTAGTTCATTACAAACTTCTTGTATTCATGAAGTTCATTGTATAACACTGTCAAAAGGGCCGAGTCCCTTCTCTTGCCCCCACTCCAATAGAACACACTCCCATAATACCCCACAAAACCCTATACTTGGTACCAACCTTCTCTTCTCCTTACACTATACCGTCAACCAATCCTATCTCTCTCTCTCTCTCTCTCTCTCTCTATTTCTCTTACTCTTCGGGGACTTTCCTTTTGTATAACTTTATTCATCACTCGAGGGCATTTTCTTAATTAGATGGAAATTAAAAATTCACGAATTTCCCTGAAAACCCTCTTTTTCTGGCTAGTATCAACAGTAAAGGTAAAGTATAGAGTTTCATGAAGTGTAAAAAAAAAAACAAAAAAAAAAACGGCACATTAAAGACGAATTAAAAGAAATAATTACGAAGGAGTACTTCTCAAGTTTATGAATATAGAAAGTTTAAAAGCCACAAAAGAATCTGGTGTGAAATACATGAATTTCTGTTATTGCAATTTATCGAAATGATAAATTTTTGTCGCACTTAAAATTATTATTTATGGAGAAAATAAAAAAAAACTGGAAAAACCTGTTCAGTAAATTTGCACCCCCTCAGTGAACCCATTTGCTTAAAATTCGGAATTTGGACATGGCATTCCATTATAATTAATGGTTAATATTATATAGATGATAGAATGATATAATATATTCAAAGAAAAAAGGGAAAACATACCTCACGCAACTTTCTCTCACTCCAGTTCTCAAAATTATAATTGAAAAAATTTTATAATTTATGTACCAAATTATTTAAATTTAACAAAATTCGTCGAAACTGAAAAAACTGTCCTGTAAAAGCGCACTTCCGGTTTGCTAATTTCCTTGAAACTCGGAATTTAGGACATCTATTTATTTCTAATTACTTTTGTTTGGATGATAGAATTGTATAATCAACTATGATAGCACTTTAGAGAAAAACATAACCCCACACTTCCTCAAAAAGTGCCCTTAAATGAATTTTTCCAGAGAAATGTTTTAAATAAAAGTTGTAGATCTTTGTATGCTTTGTTTATATAAGAAGTTCCCAGAAAATCGTCGGAGCCTTTTTTGAGAAAAACGCAAAAAAGTAAAAAAAACAACAAGTAAAGTGGTACTTCCGGTTGAGGAATTTTGACAGATGACCCACTGTCAGATACCATGGTTTTATATCTGAATGGAATATCAAGTTTCAAGTTTCTATGGTTTTTCGTTTTTGAGCTATGTTGTTACTTACACAGACACACACACGCACACACACACAGACCATTTGCTAAAAACCACTTTTTTGGACTCACGGAACCTCAAAACGACTATATCCGTTGAAAACTCGATATCAAAAATTTGACATAATTACAATACTTTCCTCATTTTAGGTGTAAGAGAAAGTAAGAAAAATCTTTCTTATAATTCGAAAATTAAATCAGAAAAAAATGAAGATTTTAAAGTTTTGCGGAAATGTTAAAAATAAATCAACTAAATAAAGTAAATAACTAGATAAATACTGGTGCATATTACAAAATTAAAAGAAAGTAAACAGAGCAGGTCAGATAAGCAGTTAATATGAAAAAATCCAAACTTCAGAGGGGAGACTTAGGCAAAGAATGGTTAGGCTTCTAATAGACTAGAAAGAAAGAAAATAATCTCAGCTTAGGCAACTTTTTGTATAAAAGTTATTCAAGGCATGTCTTTCCGGCCCGCCCCCCCCAAAAAGAAGACAAAATTGATTAGTTAAAAAAACGTATTATATATCGTAAGTTAATGAGCTATAAACCTAAAGAATATAATTAAAATTCCTTAAAAGAGCCACCCATAGATATTCTCAATTTATTTATCTATTTTTTAAGACTTATTAGCATAACACTTAGGTGCACATTCTCTTTTAATTATATTTATATTAATTAGAAATTTATTTTTATTTTCTCTTAAAGCTTTAAGAGAAATTATTGCGACGATGGCAAATTTTCTAATTTCAGATTTCAACGGAAGTGTAAGTTTTAAAATTCTAGGTACCAAAAAAATGTTTTTAGCCTAAAATTGTTTATAAATGGTCTGTCAGTAAATGTGTATGTGTAGAATGAACAAAATATCTCCAAAAACAAAAAAAATCGCAAGAAAACGGCTTCAGTGAATGTTTACTTTCTGTTACACCCTCAGTAAGAGGAAGTATTGTAATCGTGTCAAATTTTAGATATCGCTTTTAACCGAAAATACACGTTTTAAGGTCCTCTGAATCCAAAAAAAAAAAAGTGATTTTTAGAAACCACTTTGTGTGTGTGTCTCTATGCGTATGCATGTGAACATATAAGTTCAAAAACGAAAAATTGCGGAAAGTTCAAACTTGCTATTCCGTTTAGGTATCACCATGGGATCCGGCAATAACTTATCTGTCAAAATTCCTCGATCGAAAGTACCACATTACTAATTTTTTTTTTTTTTTTTTTTACTTTTTTGCAATATTCTCAAAAAAGCTCCAATGATTTTCTTTGAATTTGGTACATCAACTACGCATTCAATGACCTACAATTTTTATTTAAACCATTTTTCTCTGTGGAAATTCATTTAAGGATATTTTTCGGGGTTAGATTTTTCTCTAAATTGCTATTTCAGTTTATCACACAGGCTATCATTTAAATAATATTAAGTAGAATGAAACATGTTTGATGGAATTTCGTGTTTGAAGAAAATCAAGATGGCCAAAGTGCGTTTTTTATTGAAAAGTGTTTTTGAATTTTCTGCTATTTTTTCGAAAACGCCTCTAATGATTTTTTTTAAAAAAAGAAAGAATGTGAACTACATATATAAAAAGCTCAAACTTTTATTTGAAATATTTCACCGGGTAAAATCATTTAAGGGGGCTTTTGGGAGAGGAGTAGGGTTATGTTTTCGTCTAAAGTACTGTCTTAGTTGATTATACAAATCTACCAGGTAAAGAAAATTATTTAGAAATAAATATATTCCCAAAATTCCGAGTTTCATGATAATTAGTAAACCGGAAGTGCTTTTTTTTTTCATTTTTTACTATTTAGTCACTATTTTCTGAAAAAATCCAAGTTTCTATAAACTAGATGCATAACCACACACAAAGTATCTCACTTTTAATTGAATCTTCCAAAATTAATATTCAAAATTTGAGGTCCAATTTGAGGTTCCCATTTGCTTTTAGAGGGGAAAAAATTTTCATCTCAGTTAAAAGATCTAAATCTATAATTATTAACAAATATATTATGTCTTTAAATAGGTCAATAATAGGTCAGCGGGTGTTGGTGTAGTGGTTAGGAGCATGGACTTGTAAGTGGGATGACCCCAGTTCGAGTCCCGCGTTTAACTGCTAAATTTTATATTGGTATGAAAAATTTTAACAGTAAAGTAGGTGCTTCCACCCCCGTCCACGACACCTAATTTGGTAGTTGGACGTTAAGCCCGCCTGAAAAAATAGGCACTACTTTTTCATATAATGTCTTCCTATATGCAATCAACTCTGATTAAATCCACTCATTAAGAGGGGGTAATCATATCTCACATATTACTTATATTTATTATCAATCAATTATGCCAGCCTAATAAAATATGTAGCAATTCAATTTAATTGGAATTATTTCTGCTTAATATTTATATAAAGTTATTTATTCTCTTAAATTTTCACTTCCGGTCAACATTGTCTTCAAATTTGAAATTCTAGCAAATCATTAATGATTCCTCAATATTTTATAGTTGGCGAAAGTATAAATTATACTGACGTAATACATTAAAGATTAAAGAAAAGCTTAAGGTTGTTTTGCCTCCAACACTTCCCCCGAATTCCCCCCAAAAATATTGTGTCTGGAAAAAACGTCAAATAGAAGTTAAGTAACATTATGTGTGTAGGCGGTATAACAAAGCTTAAAGAAATTGTTAAAATCGATTTTGAGAAAATAGTAAAAAAATAAAATAATAAAAGTTACTCAATAAAATAGCCATGTAAAGAAAATTATCCGAAACCTCAGTGTCGGACACAGTGGGTGGGTGTGCTGCCATTTTTAGTTTTTGAAATATTTTGTTCAGACTCACGCATATATATACATATTTCCATGCAGACCATGCGTCAAACTATGTTTTTCCGGACTCTGGAAACCCAAAACATAATTATATTTCCGGTGAAAACTTAAATTAGAAAATTTGACATGATCATGATACTTTCTCTTACAGTAATGCAAGAGAAAGTAAAAATATATACAGAAATATTATTACTGTTGCTTAGTAACAGTTAAGATGGCTATTTGGCGGTTTTATTATGGCTAGAAATTTTGTTTATTGCTACCTTAAAATGAACACCTTAAAATACATGATTATAGATTATTTACATCATATTGGATCATGTTTATGAGGATGAATAAATAATAAGAACAGGTCGTTACATATAATTTTATAGCTAAATGGAACCAACCGCAAGTGAATAAGAAGACTATTTTAACTTATCAGAACATGAATGCAAACTTTTTTCTCTTTAGATGAATTCTAATTATTTTCGTTTTTATTATTCTAAATATTGTTTAAATAGCAAAAATAATACAATTTATTAATTAAAACAAAAACAAAAAAAAGAAATGAACAATAAGATTTCGTTGTGTACAATTGTGCACAAAACCAATATAAATAAATTAAATTTAATAATATTTTATTTTAACACTTTAATCTAAACAGAAATTTTCTAGTCAGAAATTGTCTAGTTATGTTGTTCTTGTCTTTGTTCACATAATATAAAATTAATCTACAATAAAAATTTCATTTCCTGAAATAAACTACAAACTAACTATCTCCAAACATAAACAGGAAATTATTATCAAATTTTAAACTTAAATTCCATTATAAAAAGGTTTCCGTTGTTAGTAGGCTGTATTTAAGTAACCTACTACCTACTACACACGTACAGGCTATTTTGTGATAAATCTCTCGTTTTTTGAGATCGAAAATTGTAATTTTGAGCTTAGTTTCTCTCAAAATTAAGTTAACTTGATAATATATGTTTTTTTTTATATATATTTTGAATGGCGCATAACAACAATGGTCCTTTGCATCTAGAACTATATTAAATAGATATTTTACCTTTTAATAAACACGCTATATTATTGGAACATTCTAATAAAAAACAAACAAAAAAAAAACTAACGAAATAGATACAATCTTAACCTTTTTATTTCAATTCAACGCTACTTTACTCTTTTAATTTTGCTTGATTAGTTAGGCAGATCCAAAACTAATTGATCATCAGTACAGTCAGACATATTTCCTTATCATTCTTATCATCTATACTCTGATCGTGTATTATATGCATTTTTATCCTGTGAGTACATTCATCCCTATAAAGCGAACATGCATCCTTATAAATACATTCATCCTTATAAATACAATCATCCTTGTAAATACATTCATCCTAATAAATGCATTCATCCTCATAAATACATTTATCCATTAAAACACAATTACGCTTCTCACATAGGTCTATTTACAAAAGAGTGGAGTACTCTATATTCCTCTCTATGAAGATCCTAATATATAAGTTATACAGGATACTTACTCATGCACTGCATCCGACACTAGGCTTTCTCTTCAAAATCTATCAACCGGAAGTGCTAATGTATTTAGTATTTTGCTGTTGATTTTATTTGGTATATGGTCAAAATCGGTTTTATCAACTTTTTAAACTTAGTATACTGTCTACATAGCCATTTATATATATATATAAATTTTACCTGACCGATTCCGATCACTAAAAAATCATGCGTCGTAACGGTTATTCAGTATTGTTTTCTGGTAGCACTTCTGATTGCCTGAAGTAATGTGATTGCTAAATCATAAGGAAAGAATATTGGATGCATATGAAGAAGAAGGACTTAAGAGAAAATATGGAAAAAGCAGAATATCTGGTTGTGTATGTGAATTGTGTTCTATGGAACAGGGTGATTCCAAACAGTAAAAAGGAAGGAACTTGCGGGCAGTGATGAAAGTAAATTGACAGGCGATGCAGAGGGAAGGGCCAGAAGGGTGCAAGTGCCAAAAATGCGGCAGTGGAGATGGATTAGATAGGCAGTTTTCTTTCCGGCTGGAAAGGCTGAAGAAAAAAAGTGATTCCGGTACCATACTATATTTCTAGCAAAATTGGTGCATTGGTTAATTTTCCACTAAAATGTATGACTTCAATAAAATGTATTGTTCTACTATCTGCTCTGGACAGTAAATACAGGAAAAATAACAAAAATATAAATCGAGTGAAAAATATTGAGTGGACTGTACATTATAATATAACATAATTTGTGAGAAAATGGGAGATTAAAATATTAAACATATAGGAAAATATGAATGTATAAATTATATTTAAAAATTGGTAGCGAATATTATTTATTATCACTTGCAATAAGCCAAAGGAATGGCGCTTACCTTTAAACGCAGAATCCTTGTTGCCAGTGTTGGAAGACCCATTTGTCCTTAGCCCCTATCGGGGAAAAGAGGAGAGGAAAAAATAGGAATCCTTGTATTCATCCAACTCTTGAGTCTTGTCCAATACACTGCTACTTGGCTGATGATCTTAGTTAATAATTAAATGGGATCCCAGAAGCTGCACGTTAGGAAACCAAAGAAGTAACAACCATGTGATTTCACATGAAGAAGGACCAGTCTATTAACACTAGCCAGGAAAAAGAGAATTAACAAACTTGGGTTCTCACAATTAAGGGCAACCGAACTATCATGAATTGTATAGGTATTACACTGCGACATATTCAAGGAAGAAGTTGCATAACGACTTATTCTTTTGAGCTTAAAATGGGACTGACTGAGAGAGGAGAAAATGCATATACTTAGGACACAGCCTAATAAATTAGTAAATTATTACCAAGTAGTACAATAACCCCCCTCAAAAATGAAATTATTGTACGCCGGAATTGCGTCTGTAGACCGGAATTGTGCTACATTACAGAATACAGAATTTTTTAAATGTCCACGAAAACGGTTGCAAAGATTAAGTTTAATTTTTAAAAAAATTGATTATTATATAATCATATTTTCAAATACTACCGCCACACGTGCCACCATATTATTTATGTTAAAGCAATTAAACTTTCAAGTAAAAACTGTTTAAAGAAAATTTGTCATTTCTTTAATGGTGATAATTTATTAAGAAAACAGAAAGCGTGTTTTTTCAAGATGAGTAGGCCTTTCTTACAACAATTCTCGTAAATTAAAAAAAAAAAAAAATTAAATGAATGAATAATAAATGTGAAGAACTTTTAATGCATTCTTAATCCGTTTACTGTGCCATTATTTAATGATATTATTACAAAAAAAAAAAATTGATTTACATAACAAATTTTATGAATTAATAATATGAAAAAAAGAAAAAAAAATCTGTTTAATTTTTTAGTTAGTTTGAGAATATAAGATGAAGTTGGTACATTGCTTGAACAAGTGTAAAACATTGGAAAAGAAGACTGTATTTATTTACCATCTTTACTTCAATCAACCCTTCAGTGTTGCATGAAGGGAAATAAGGAAAAGATGTTGTTGGAATATTCACAGTTTATAAATAGTTAAGAAGCTGTGGGAAATACCCAGAAGCTTACCTATCTCTCAAGTATATCTCTAAACTAACATAGTTTTTTTTTTTCTCCATCCTTATATATATATATATATTTTTTCCTCTCATTTCGTTATTTCCTTCTTCTTATATTTCCCTATCTTTTACAGAGCTCCCAAACCCGTCATTCATTCGTTTTCTTACCTTCCGTATTTCCTTACCCTCCTCTGTTACTCGTAATTTCCCAGCTGTACTGATAGCTTCCACAACCATTTCGTTCCCTTTATTTCCTTTTTTTTTTTTTTTACAATTTCCAGGCAGCTGTTTTTTATTTCTTTCCATTAAGCATATTTCTTAGTGTCAAACAGAAATTTATTGGATACTTTAGTCAGAAATTTCGAAATACTCACTTATTTTCTTGATAATTTTAACTGCTTCCACTTCATTTCTAAAGTACGTCATATATATTTATATATACTCGTAAATGTATATGGTATATATAAATATTAAATTGAATTTTATATTATTAAGACTTATTATGTAGGTAAAGTTATCAGATAATAGCGTAATCTGTAAAAATATATTATTATTCATATTTGATTAGAATAATCTCTCAAATTAGTTTAGCCTCCATAACTCATACCAGGATATATATTAATAACTTAAAATATGTTTTTAATAATGGTAACTGCCTTTATTGTTTCTAATAAAGGATAATCTAATTCATTTGTTGTTAAAGTATAAATTCTTTACATGTCTTAGAAATAAGTATATATCAAAATACATATATAAATCATAATAACAGTGACACTGATGAATTCATACTGGCCAATCTGTTAAATATCACCTTAGTCGAGCATTTGAATGATTTGTGTCTAAGTATTTATTACAAACAGTTTAAAATTATAAAAAATAAGGACTAATCTTATTTTGTATTAGTTTAATTTTTATTTTATAATTATTGTTATGTATATCTGTACATTGTATTCTTTCTGAGATTGTAATGTACTAAGATTACAGCAACTCCCTACAATAAGTTAATCGCTTAGATGTAGGAATAAATAAATAAATAAATTATTTTTCATATTTTACTTTCTGTTAAAATCGTGAAAAGTTTTCGAAATTCAGTTTTCTTATTTTATTTATTTATTTACATGTTGTTGACAACCTCGGTTGAGCTTACAATAATCAGCTGTTCAACCATTCATATTTATTGTGCTAATTGAGTTTTCTTGGGAGATAAATATTTTCCGTCCGCTGAGTACAAAAAAAAAAAAAAATTGGTTTACTGTTATATTCTAAGTGTTAGAAATAAGAAATTACATGGTCATTAATTGCATTTCCTTCCCAATTATAAAAATATTAAAAATATCTGAAAAATAAAGTCATGTATTTCTATACGTAGAATATGATAAATTATATAATTACTCTAGATATATAACAGGCCTCCCGCTCAGCAAATTTCGTAAGTATTATTTGATCCACAAGTCTTTCTGTGTGTCTATCTTGCAATTATCCTTCTTTGGAGTGAAATTTACCAGAAATCTAGAGGAATTTAAAACAAAGACCGAATACATCACTGTATTGAAAAAAATAATTTTTAATCGTGAATTCATATGTAACTTGACCAATCCGGCGTCGAAAACTATTAACGTTTGTAATTTGACTAAGGACTTCAGTTATTTCCACACAAATCAAGATGAGACTTCTTAAGAAAAGAAAGGAAATTACATCTAAGGAAGTAATAGTGTATGCTAGTAGTGAACTTCCAAAATAGACAATTACATTGATACAGTGATAGATCATAATACAAATCCCATGTAGTCGTTACTATAATATTCTATCGAAACTGCTTGATAATTAACTTGCATTTGTTACTCACTCATTAATATATTAAAAATATATGAAAAATGTCATAAGTTTCTTTGTATAAAATACTAGTTAGAGCAAACATTATTAGTAGCATCCCGTTTTGTGTGTGTGCGTGTGTGTATATTCTGGGTGTGTGTTTTTCCAACGTTAATCAAAACAAAAAAAATTGTAGGGAGCTAATACTTAATATCGCTTTTAAGGTACAACGCTGATTCGAACAAAACAAAATAAAAAAGAAATCGTAGCTTTTAAGCTGGCTCCAGAATTTATGTTGACGTGACATATATAGTATGTTATTATGTTAGTGGAATCAACTTAACCCTTGAAAGCACATCATCAGTCTTTAAGACTGAAAAAGTTTTCATCTTAAGCTGTCTCAGTATATTAGGAATAAGAGCCGAAGAATTGCAGTATATTTGACAGTTAGAGTGAGCTTGAACCTTTGGAAGCGAGCTGTGTCCAACGGACGATTATTGAGGAATGCCGTAAGGAGCTGGAGTTATTAACAAAAAAACCACAATAACAAGCAGGTAGGCTGGGGAGCAGGGGCACAAGGCATTCAAAAAAACGAAGAGGCCAATAGGTTGGCAAAAGAGGGGTCCACAATCCTATAAAACCGCCTGTAGGGCAACTGAGAAAGGGCTCACATGGAATTAGAGTTCATATATAGTAATATGGCGGGCTAGATGTATTTTAAGATTGGAGAGCTCATTAAAGCCTCGCATTATAAATCTAAACGGCAATACCAAATCTAAGCTAAGGAGAATTATTGCTTTGGTCACAGGGCATTGTCTTTATAGGAAAGATTAGGCCTTGTTGCGGGCCTGCTCTGTAAGAATTGTAGTATTCTGCTCATAAGCGATACCAAATTTTAGCGCTTACATTCTGGTACCATACCATTCTGATACATTCAAATCGGAGTTCCTTCTGCGTTTCTAAAAGAAACAGAGCTGATAGAGGATCAATAGGAGAGGAAGACACAATAGGATCAATGCGGGGTTAAGTGCATTTTTTTTTTCTCCAAAGGAGCACCCGAGTTGTAGATTAGATTGGTTATGTAACCTTAGATGCGCTGAATATCCAATATAAAATGTAACTTTCCAGCATTTCACGAATTTCTCTAATACTGTCTTAAAGTTTTCCTTTTATACATATTAGGCCTATTATTTTTAGCTGAATAAATGTGTTTTTCTAGTAGCATTACATTGTTGAGTTCTTCGGAAACTACGATCTTCTCTCTAAACGTTTATTTTTTATTACAATCTTCGGTTCATCCATCTATATTACAATAATTAAATACATTGTTTCAATTTTGTGTTTAAATATTCTCAATTTTTGCTTTTTTTCTCCAAAACAGCTCCGATGTTTTTTCTAAACTTTTAAACCTAACCTAACTAATCCAACTTTAAAAAAAAAAAATGTTGATCTGTAAAAATAAAAATGAAAAGGGAAAATGTGAAAAATTCATACAGATTTTTATTTATTTATTTATTGTGGGTGCTCTAAAAATCTTTCACACACTTAATCTGAATCATAGATTAAATTACCAAAAAAATATTGACTTTTGATTATTGAATCTCAAAATAGAAACTGACTATTATTTTAAGCAGATGATGAAGTCTTGTCTATAGATAATGTGAATGGTATGGCTAAAGACAACAGATGGCCAGCATAAAACACACCCCTGACTGATAGAGTTATCAATGTGGCTGGCTCTACTCCCCAGAGAGACGACAAAGAGTGACTCATCTCAAAGTATACTCTCTGAATTGTCCTATCCGTTCAACTTAACTATTCTATTTTTAATATTTGATGAGGCGTGAAACGAGGTTTTTTGTCTTTTTCACGCCGTATACTATCATGACTGATAAAATAAAAACAAAAGAAAAAAAATGTTTTGGCGTTGCCTGACAGAAATTGGGCTGTAGTTTTCAATAATTAGTAGTTGTAATAAAGGTAGAAGAAGCTGAAAAAGCTAATTTCTCACTTTAAAACAGTCACCAGCGACAAGAGAATATGTAAAAGTAATAATAATAACAAACTAGACATGTCTCCGAATAATTATAAGCACTAAAGATGGCCTTATTTTTTTAGCTTTTGAAGCCTGCTAAAAAAAGCAGTTTTCTTTTTCAAATAAAAATTTGCCTCTTAAATTGTCATTTGCCAGCATAATCGAATCTTTAAACAATGTACAATAATAAGTGTACGATTGTTTTTTTTTTTAAAGAAGCTACTCTTGGCCAACTTTTGAGTTCAAATCGGTAAATAATATTAATAGCTTATTTACAAAATTATGAGCACCAGATAACTCAATTTTAATATTAAAGCATATAATGGATGTGTTAGAGAGAATGTAGGCCTGGTTGATGAAATAAGAGGACCGGGTTAACATTGGTTAACTATGTATAATAATAAAGATACACAGTCTGCCTGGTACTTTACAATAGTGAATGGTTAAGGCATTGTGGTATGAAAATGACACGAAGTGATTGGCGAGGTGATGAACTATATTGGACTGTCTTGAACTGTATATCCGTGGACTGTCCGTCGCAGAATTATACAGTTTCTCCCACTCCAGTCCAAGAGAGCGCTTGGGCTTGTTTCTCTTCTCTGTGCTCTCTTTGGTTGCTGTTACATCATCCCCTAACAGCAACCAAAGAGGGTAAAGAGAAGAGAAACGAAGCCAACCACTCTCTCGGACTGGAGTGAAAGAAACTGTATAAATACTACGACGTACTGCCAACGAAAGAACAGTTCAAGACATAGTTCACTATAGTTCATCATCTCGCCAGTCACTTCGTGTCATTCTCACACCCACTCTACCTTAACCATTCTCTATTGTAAACTCCAGGCAGACTGTGTCTCTTTATTATTATACATAGTTAACCAGTGTTAACTCCGTCTTCTTATTTCATCAACCAGACCCAAATTCTTTCCACCTAACACATCCATTATAAGCAGCCTATGTTTAATATTAAAGCATTATGTTTTCAATAATGTTTCACATTGTATTCAATTTTCCACTGGTTATAAAAATAAAACTTTGGTTCAATATTTTTTTTAAAACTTAATAAAGTTAAATACAATTTTTATTCACAATGTGTTTTCTTTTATTCGTTTTGCAAATTTAAAATTACATAAAAAGTCATATGTATGTTTTAGCTTGTAAAAAAAAAAATTCTTAAAATAATTTTATATAAATTTGTTAGGACTGAAAATTTTGATAAATAGAAGGCGTTAATAGCTGGCTAGGCTTTTCCACAACCCGTTGCTCACGCGATCATTAATTTTACTACCACGCAAATACTTTTATAACCTATTAAAAGTGGTTGTAATCTGAAATAGTCCTAAATTGGACTGCCATATCGATAGTCTGATATCCCATAGCTCTATCATGAGAATGAAATAATAATTTTCAAAAAAGTGTGTAAGATATTGCTAACATGAATCAAGAAACTAGTGGTAATCGAACTTGCTCTGGAAAATTCCATTAAGCCATATAATTTCATTACACCATCCCCAGAGAGCACAAAGAGAGGAAATTTGTCTATCACTAATCAAGAATGAGATTGTTTGCCCGTCGATGTTTGGCAATACATACCAAATTTACAAAATGTACCTTCTAGGATAAATTAGTTTGACAAAATAAGTTGGTTTGAAATGCTTGCAACTTTGTTTCTTCGAAATGTTAGGATAGTTTTGCTAAGCAATAATGCATATTAGTATCAGGGAGAAAATAAAAATATCCATACTTTTATAAATTGGACATTGAAACCATTAAAAGCACATTTTTTAACAATTAAACCGAAAAGAGCATTAACGAAGATATCATTGTGCAAATCAGGCAAAACGCTCAAAGAACACTTCTTCTATTTCTTTCTAATCAACCCTCTTATACCCAGGATGTCGAGTTTTTTCGTAAACATTTAAATGTTCATTTAGCCCTTTTCATATACTTCACAGCTGCCTAGGATAACGTGAATAAGATCCTATTATAATATGAAGTGTTGTTGTTAGAGCTTGGGGTCCCAATGGAATTTGTTCGCTTGATTCGTACAATGAACGAAGTCAAGTGCTCCTCGAGGATATAATCAAGGCTATCGCATGACTTCCAACCTTCTGCTGGCTTCAAGGTTCAGGAATCTCAAAAAGTAGCTCTACACTGAATAAAACAGCTTAACTTTCGCTTAACTGAAAGAACTGTCGAAGAAGCATTCACGCAGTAGAAGATGCTGCTAAACAATTATAACTTGTATTTGGTTTTGGCTTATTTATTCTAAGTCATAATTGTTTAGCAGCATCTCCCACTGCATGAATGCATCTTCGACAGTTCTCTGCGACCTGCCTGTTATGTCGATATCATGGTCATTGGTGAAAAAGTTAAACCAGGAAGAAAACAGCTTTTCACAAACCATAAACCTTCGATAAGGAAGATAAATGCAACTATCTGGCTTGCCACTATACACCGGAAATTGTATCTCCGCTGAGATATAAGCGGATCTTGGCAGCAAACCGATGTGTTTTTATGGGCAAAGGAGGTATATGAGAAGCCGCGTATTGAATTAAAAAACCAAGCTCCTTATTCTAGTTAGGGATTGGAGACGTAGACGCTGGAAAGCGAGAGTAGCGATATTTGAGGTCTTGTTCGTGTTGGACAGGACTGGGGTCTAAGAACAAATAGCAAACTCTGTGGGCTGTACCGAGAGCCTCATATAAATTTATTTGTTAAGTATGAGGCAGATAGGCTGTCCACATGGCTAGGAAGGAGCCCACCTCGCTGCTGAGGAGAATCCTGTACGAAAAAATTTTTGGAACGATAAGGGTCGGACAATTGAGATTTGGATCGCAGGATGGTAAGGCGACGGTTGGATGATCCCTGCTAGGAATATGACTGGAGAGCGTTTACATAGAATCTTCATAGTCTACATAGATCTCTGAATGGTGAAGACCTATTTCGGGTTGTAGAGACAGAGAAGAAGAAGGAGGGCCAGCCAACAGTATTCTAGCACAACGGAGAGGCTAAGTGCTTTAGGCCTAACTGCCAGCCAGTTGAGAAGTATCCCAGGAACGGCAGTATCCCATTATCTATGGGTTGTTTACTGAATCTGGCATAATGGTGTAGGATGTGTTTGAGTAGCGTGGTTTGTATAATCATAAGATGCACGAATCACATGTCACCTTTTATTCACCTTCTACAACAAGGAGAGAATACTGTGGATCTATTCTAATCTCCATCTTTAGACATCAAAAAATTCTATAGAATAAAGTCTTTGGAGTTAAAAGCTTTCTAGTTAATTTGTATATAATCTACGCTAAATTAATTAGCATTGGTCGTATTAGATTTTATTAACTGAGCAGCTTAATTTGCACTAGTAACATCATTAATCATTAAAAATTTATATCTTAAATAAAACTATTTTTATTGCATTAGAAAAATAAATAAATACAAAAAAGTTAATAATAGAAAGAATAGGAAATTTCCCTGAATATATATATATATATACACACACACATAAAAGAAACTAAGTTTAGTTGATGTACAAGCTCATTAAGGTTAATTATGGCAAGATATTGTGCAATAATTTCCCACATTTCCAAGTAGTCTAGAATTTTAATATTAAAAGGAGCCACAGAATATGTTCCTTTAAGCTTTATATAATTTTTTTTTTTTTACTGAACTGGTATTGAAATATGATATCTTGCTAGATCCTAGCCAGGAAGCCCAACTATACAGTTTGACCGAGGGAGGCCTTTAGTATAATTTACTAGCCAATATAGGCTAAGTGAGATATTCAAAAAGTTAGTACTGAAGGCAGGACATACTTTGGACCTTGAACGCTCATGAACAATTCACTACGTCAGTTTGTAATTGTAATTTGAATCAACTGTAAACTTGCACGATCGAAAAACAGAGCCATAATGACTGCAGTTACCTTTTTCCATGAAAATTCTCTGCATATATTAGAATCGTAATTTTCATTAATATCCCCCCAAAATAATCATTTTTCTATTTACGTACATGTGAAGAACATGGCTAAAATTTAATACAAAAATAATTAAACAAGATATTGCTTTTGTTGAAAGGATTAGAAGTTTACAAAAGGAACGAAAGTAACTTGTAACAACGTATAGAGAATGGAAACAAAATATGAAGTTATTAATTCGGCTTTAACAAACAAGTAAAGTAATGATAATGCTTTACTGTAAAGAGACCAAAGTAAAGTTTTAAGGAAAATCATACAATGGTTCATTTTAACTATAAAGGTTTCTTTTTAATATTTTGTAAGAAACATACTGTGACATTATTTAAATATTATGTTGACAACATTAAGAGGATTTTAATTAAATTTTAATTTAAAAGAAATAATAGTGTTATAAATATTGTAAATTACTATAATATACTAAATTTATGTAATCATAAATAATTTGCAAAAAAAAAAGTAGTAAATGAAAACGATAAGATAATTTTTTCTTTGGATGGGGATGAAAGAAAACAGCCTAACAAAAAACTTAAAAAAAAATAAAACATTCAGTAGTTTCTACATTTATCTTTTTAAAAAACTGTTTTAACAAATTAAAACGGTTCTTAATATGAATATGTAGGTGGTTGATCCTAAGATTTAGTTTTTTAAATGGCAGATTACAGGCGTTCATTCTTAAAATCACAGCAACCTAGAAGCACCAAAAATATTTTTTTTTTTTTTTTTACTGCTAATTTTTGTAACAAACATAAATGTGTGTAATTTATTATCATAACAGATTTAATGAAAATCGTTAAAACCCGTTAGGGGAAGATGGGAAATAATTGAAATATGCGTTTTACTAAGTCGCTCTTTTAGTTAATGGATTCTGACCTAAATTTCGTGTCCGATCACCTCGTGATGCCTAATCGGAATGTTAAGTCAAAATACCATATGATTCTTCGTTTTTTATCGTGCTATAATATGATCACACGCATAAGTACATTCACGGCAGCCACAGGAGACCATTCGCTAAAAATATTTTTTGCTTTCTATAATCCAGGCAAATAAACTTTAATATTCAAATCTTAATTCAAATAAAATTTTAAAAAAGTTATTATTTATATCAGTGGTATCATATTTAGTAGGAAGTCTGCTATTTAAATTTAACAAAATTCAGACAACTCAAATAAATCAAATATTTGGTATTTTGTACGTCGTAGCAAGCATATACATTTTCTTCCTGACTAGTTTCGGATTTTCATTCATCGTCAGAACAGAGTTCACTTCAACGTAATGTTTCTGTTACACTTCACACTTGTTGGTTTGTTGGTTGCATATAATAATGTGGGAAGGTTATAAGGTGATCTTGATAACCTTAATTTGCTTAGGTGATAACCTTATAACCACCCCACATAATTATATACAACCAACAAAACCAACAAGTGTCGAGTGTAACAAAAACATTACGTTGAAGTGAACTCTCTACACGAACTTGGTAGAGTTAGCTCTGACGATGGATGAAAACCCGAAACCGGTCTGGGGAGAAAATGTATATGCTTGCTACAGCTACGACGGATAAAATACCAGAAGTAAACCAGCATTGCGGACCCATCCACATATTCAACAAAACAAATATTATTGGCTGTATCTGCCTAGTAAGAAATGAAGAATTCATGAGATTTCGGTCAATAAACTGAGGATATTATAGAAATGTCCAACGTTCATTTAATACAAAATTTGTCTTTGACATCATCCATAATTATAGGGAAACTCCAAAGAAACAAATAAAGACAATAAAACTTACTTGAAACGTTATGAGATGACTGCTAGAGATAAATTACGTAATATTCCAAATAGCTCAGATGACCTAAAAAAAAAAAAAAAAAAAAATTAATCATATAAAAAGTTATTAATTTTAAAACTGAATTATTTTTAAGTAACACCATTTTATCAATCTGGCAAAAGTTTTAACAGAATTGGCTACTATCTTTATTATAACAGAAGCACAATTACTTGTAATGAGCAGATCTTGGGGAGAAATGACGAAAAAATACAAATTATGATTTTGTAATTATAAGTAAAATATATTAGTAGTAATATATTTAATATTGATTTATTATTGCTTAGTACAATTTCAAGATTAGGTTTTTACGAAGATTGGGTGAAACAATGAGGGACAGTTAGAAAGGTAGAATACCTTTAGTACAATAAAAGGGAATTTCCCTGTTCTCAATTTCTCCGGGGTGGAGGTAGAATATATAAGGTGGACCCTTTTAGGGAAGGGGGACAGTTCAAAATTTGTACAGTAGTGAGTGGCGGAAGTGCTCCAAGAAACCCAACCTTCTTCAACTTAGAATATATGTAAAATATGTAAATTTTATAACAAGCTATTTCTCCCAAATGACAAGACACTTATGTTGTTGTATCACAATATTGTATTTATTAATTTTTGACATATACTGTTTATTTTAATTATATATTTTGAATGTATATACATAGTTGTTTTTTTATCTTCTCCAAATTCTATATAATCTCAGACCTCACGAGATCCCTTTTGAGAAGATCCACCTACAAATTATAATAATTAATTAACAATTTAATATACCCCCCCCCCCCAATACAAATCATATTACATACTATTATTGGTATTCAAATGATATTCAATTACACTATCCATTACTAGTCAATATATTGTGCTGGATCGCAAATGAGTAGTATATGTCCCGTCCCAATTTGAAATCATCTTATTCAAGAATAAAAATGAACTGAAGAGCTGATGGGCAGATTGACTGACCCATATTAACGTATATAACTAAATGAAACTAAAATTTTGGTCTGGATCTCGTAAAAGCTATTGAACTATTTACTTGCATATTTCAGCAAGTTCTTGAAACATACATATAAAAAGTTAAAAAAGAAAGTAAAGAGAAATATTAAAAATAATATCAACAAGAAAGCTGAGAATGATCCTATATTCTGAAAAAAAGACATTAAAGAAGAAATGTACAAACACTTTGGTGCTGGGCGAAAGAAAGTTAGAATATACTAAAGTAATATGGAAGACAGAATAAAATATTTTAGAAATGAAAAATAAATAAGTTACTAACAAATTCACCTTTCTAGCTTCATTCTCCTCTATATTTTCACAACACTGTATTATGGAATGGAATCGTCGATACTCACTGACACAATTTGCAAAAGCAATGGGTGCTAAGAATAATTTAAAAAGAATGATGGAATAATTTGGTCATTTCTTGCATTCAGTGAAACACATATAGGTTCCAAAATATAACTCACAAATATGAACAAAGCTACACGGAACAAAAATAGATGATAGATTTGTTTTATGATGCATTAAAACTCCAAAACACTTCATAAAGGAAACGTGTATTTCACTTTTTATCCCTAGGCTTCATTAAAGCGTACTTACTAGTTTAGTGAAATTTTGTCTTAACTGGAGACGCACATTTGTATAAATGTACCACTATATATGAAATCGATATAAAGCAAATTAAGATTAAATTAAATTATACCAGTTTTATCACAGATATACTGTTTTATTTTTCTACGCCTGTGTACCGGTTTGAGCGGGGCGTGCCTTCGGTATCGCGCTGCCCAGTAATGTTTGGACATTGTTGTTTAAGTGTCTATGTTCGTGTTTAAAACATTTCTTATGTCCGCTAATGTGGGACATGTGCCGAGGTGGAAGCTGGTCATCTCGTAAACTTTGGCAAAGAGGACATGCTGCAGACACGGCTATACCGATTTGGAACAGATAACTTTGAAGGTAGACATGTCTAGTAGTCGCAGTAGTCTTTTCAGATTAGTCGCAATGCGCTTCGATTTTACTTCCAGGTGTCCCCACTGCTTCCCTGCCGCTTGCTGTCGATGGCAACCCTAGGTTTCCTCCGCCACTGCATAGTGAATGATTCTCTTCGCAGAGGCATAATGTTGGGAGTATTCAGATTGAAGGGTTCCTGATGCAATCTTAGCAAGTTTTTCAGCTTCTTCGTGGCCAAATAATTCACAATTAGAAGGGATCCATTGAAAAGCGACTTGCTTTTCTGCATGCTCCAGCCTGGATAAGGCCTAGCGGCAATTTATAACCGCAAATGACTCTGTCCTCTTTTTGCAAGCAATAGCTTCTATAGCGGCGTTTGAATCAATAAAAAGTGCGATTTTGCTCTCCGCCGAGGCTTCTACCGCTCTCAAAACCTCGTAGATGGCACTGATCTTGCCATCAAATTCGTGGCTTCTCTATCCACAGGTATGGCAAGATGGAAGGAGGATGAATAGACTCCAGCACCAACGTTCTTTCTTGCTCCATGGGCGGAATATCAGCAAACTTGTACAACCAAAGAGGTGGAGGGAACGTTTGGTGCATTGTTTTTAAAGCCTTGGCTTTGAGTAGCACTATCATAGATATACTGAATATTTATTACACAATTTTTCATGTGGCTATCATAGGCAAGCAGGTTTGGGTTTTTTAGAATGCAAAACCATTCATTATATTGTAAATTCATATCGAGTTTATATTGCTGAAATCAAACATAGATTACCTAATATAAATTTAGCATTTAAAAGGAATTAAAAATTATCATCTATAAATGTTTATGGTGGAAAAAGAAAATATACAACATTTTTTCAATAATCAAAAATCCCAAACATAATCCTTGGGAATGTTATTCTATTTCCCCGCCCCCACAAAACACCAATTATTTTCTACAGTTGTAAAAAGAAATAATATTATTTTGCTTTAATAATAATATGATTGAGTTGTTTAATAATGGGGCCCTTTGTAGAATGAACAGAAAAAACACCACGACGAGTGCTAATCCAGAATCTAGTGACCATTGTGATTTCTAGTTACCAATAATAACCTTCACTTTTTTTTTTTTGTAACTTTTCCATAAAAACTTTCAGTATTATAGAAGTCCTCTAAAATAAAAGGGAATAAAAGATCAGAGTACCTCACATGGAGAAAATCAATCAGCTTATTTTCTCTAGAAATAAAACAGTTTGCAACTTCTACAGAATTTCTACACTTCTTGTTCAGGCAGCACTCAATATTCTTGTTTAAATATAATTTTAGCAGATTTTTTTTGTTGTCATAAATACTATAGGATACGGTCATCATTGCTGAGTAGTTAGAGGCGAGGACCACTTGCATGAGACTGGGTTCGATTCCCGATCTAAACCTTGTATTTTATTTGATATGAATACAAGAAATTTTTAGTAATATATGTTTATTCTGTGCCTATGTCCAGGATCAGAAGATGGACGGAAAGCCACCGAAAAGAAAGATTGGCATGGTTTGACTACAAGCGTTTAATGATGATATTTTAAATTTCTGCCACCATGCATGATTTATTGGCTAGCATAATGGCTTTGGTGCTAGATGTCTACGTTCAATTTTGCTGGGAGCTCAAGCAGGGTGAAGCCTCGCAACATGAGAACAAGTTGGGAGTAACAGCAGTTAACAATGTATACCTGAACTATATAGCAAAGCGGACAAACACTGTCTTCTGTCAGGCCTCTGTCCTTTTTGGTCTTTGCGATATTTTTTGTTTGTTTTTTATTTTGAATTTCTAACACCGAAACTATGTCATTCATATTTCAATTTTGATTATATGAATGAAGGGCCCTTCCTCTTTTTTTTTTTTTAATAATGCTTTTTGGGAATTTTGTAATAAATTGATTCCTTTTCAGAAGCAAAGCATTGGCTTATCCATAAATTTCCCTATCATTTTTGAAATGGAAGATATCGAAAAGTCTAAATTATTTTCAGTAAATTCATTGAATGTTAAAAATCATTGGATTAATTTTATGCTTCATATTTAAAAATATAGTATTTCTAGACTTGTTATTTATGAATTCCATACCTTTTTTCCTGTTGTTTCACACAGAGCAAATAACTTATGGTTTTAAAAAGTAATCAAAAAGCTATCAATGTAATTTAATGCCTAAAAATTTCATATGGTTGGGCAAAGGTTAATATATTTATGTATTTATAAAATATTAAAGAATTTAAACCTTCCAGCTTTCAAGAGTGTTAAGAGTCGTGTTTATGGTTCTCCAAGTAACTATCAGTTAAATATCAAATCAGAATGCTAGGTGATAGCTGAAAACTAAAGTATGATGATTTAGTATATAATGTATATATAAATGTAGTATATAAAGCGGAGGTCCTATCAAATAGCTTAGTTGGGAGAAAGAGCACAGGACGACCAGTGAAAACATGTGGAGGAAGTATTATTATTAGCTCCACGGAATAGCGGGAACTCGCACACGATGACTAGAAAAATTGGTATAAATGGAGTCTTACCACAAAAATATCTATAACAGTAGAAATATAATATAGTATTCGGTTTGAGATTCAGCCTTGTCCTTGAATTTAATTGAGTAATACGTAATAAAGTGGGTTTTTGTCCGCCTTTTCTATAACAATGATTTGGAACTGGAAGAAGCTCGCTTAAAAAAGGAAATTATTTCATTTTATAAATAACTCGAGTCCCTTTATAATGTCTATCTGATTTAATTTTATTATTAAATTAATTTTAATAAAACATCATTATTACCACAGTTATAAAATAACACAATTACTATAGTATTATAAAAGATTAGATGGACGAGGTACTTACTAAGTGAATGAAAAGTAATCCTAAAAGGGTGTATCATTCAGAGCTTAAAACAAAACTTTTTGTCTCAACGTTCCCAATTATTCAATTTAGAATGTCTTTTATAATGGAATTAAGGAGAAAAGTCCTGATTTTAATTCTCACTATTTTTTTATTTTTTTTTACTCCAAAAACAGTGAAGACCAGATAATGTTTTATAAGAAAACAGTTAAGTTAAAATGATACTGTTTTACATTTTGTTAAAAGTAACAGGCTTAGGTTGGAAATGGTTGGCGAAGGGGAGAATGGACTTCAGGGATCGTAATGCTTCCGACACTGTCCCAGCCTAACCGTGGTTGGTGTAAGGGAGAATAGACAAGCTATTTCTTCAGGGATCGTAGTGCCTCTGACAGTATACCGGCCTAACAGTGGTTGGTGTAGGCAGCAGAGTGGACTAGCAATTTCTTCAGGGATTGTAGTGCCTTTGATAGTATCCCGGCCTAATGAATTAAAAACTCACTCACACCTACAAATTGACCCTTTACATTTCACGTACTTAACATTATATGTACAAACACTGATTCCATGAGAACCAATCAACCTTTTAATGTAGCAATGGATTCGGCTTTTTAGGCACTTCTTTACACATCTAAAAATCTATTACTTCTTAGTGTCACAGAGGATCACATCTTACATACTAGGGTGGTTTAAAAGATAGGCTCGAGATGAGTATAATGGGTCTGTATTGCAACTTACGGAGCCATTACGGCTTATAAAGTCATTTACGGATTTTTTTTTATCACAAATCAACACAAAATTATTCAAAAAAAATTTGAAAGTTTTTGCAGTACGGCGTTAGATTTAATTGAAATTAAAATAATTATGGATTTCGATAACATTTTAAATTTTGTTAAAAATTGGGCTAAATTTAGTAACCACTGCGCTCTCCTTACATATGCGTATGTACATTTTAATTGTGTGACGGGACTTAATTAAACTGATTGCCTTGTGAGTAGTAATGAAAGCACAGTTTAACAACATATCCTAAAGATTTACGAACACCTGAAACCTTAAAACCTGATTATTTTCACCACAAAATGAAGCAGGCAAACCACGAAAAAAATGTTTGATCAATCATGAATGTGCCTTGTATATCGTTAAATTCATTGAACCAATTCATTAGGAATCCTACTAATTTATATGTGTTCTTAATTTCAAATCACATACAACATTGACTTAATTCTATTATTAAAAATGAATGTTTAATGAAAGAACTTTTGGTACTTTAACCATGGCATAAAACATGTTTAAAGTTTCTCTCGTCAAAAATTAAAATAATTACCTTCCTCAAAAGCTATTTCATTATTCTTGTCTTTCATTTAACACATTTTTAAATATGTAAAATTTTATATGAAATATTTTTCAGTGAAAATAAATTTTTTTTTTAACAAAAGAAGAGCGGATGAACAGTTGGTTGTTGTTAAAAGTGGTACGAGTTTTTTTTTTAGTATCTGGGAATTTAAAAAACAGAGGCGAGTCAGTGAAGTGAACCGACAAAAAAATAAGTCCCGTCAGAATGAGACAGAAGGAAACAAAAAAAAAAAAGAAAAAAAAAAAGAAATAACCTACATTACAGAAACACGTGACATAGATATAAAAAATTTAGAGACAAAAGTAAAATGATAAAATAGTAGTGTGAAGAGTAAGTGAGTGGACAAGCAGTATCACCCAACTGAAGAGATAATATGCTAGTTAGGAAAAATTATGCCTTTTAATGAAAAAAATATGCAAATAACAAAACTAACAAAAAATTTAATAAAATATTTGTAGAGGGAAAATATGTATTTTCCAGGCGGACTACATAAAATTGTAAATTTATCATATATTTATAAAAAAATTTTACTTTTTTTTAAACATCGATTTTCTTCGAATATAGATGTTTTATAAAAATTCAAATTATAAATTCAATGTACGATATTATAATATTCATATTATTTTCAATATTATTACTAATTTTGGAGGATACGTAGCAATATTGTAAAATCAGACTTAATTTTCACATTTACTGCTCCCATCAAAGTATTGGTAGTGTGATGGATGCAAGAAATATAAAAATATATTTAATTTGAAAAAAAAAAAAATCAAAATGATGAAAATATGCGACAATTCCCTTGCAAAAGGACATTTCAGGTAGAAGACCACTATTGTCTTTTAGAGTACATGAACTTGATAGCATTGTGTACCCCTTCTTCTCACAGAAAATGATTTGAAATAACAATTAGAAGACATTCGTTCAAGACAGTTTGTTGTAAACACCGAAGCAGAACAAATCAAGACTGTACCTTTTAACTTAACTGTTAAGTTAAATCATAACAGTTTATTCCAACTAAATTCACTAAATTAATAAACATATTGCTGTGTTATTGAATAGCATTTAAATATTTTTAAAGAATATATTTAATTTAATCTACCAGTGTTTTCTTAATTATTCTTATGACTTCTTTCTTAAACCGCTCGTGCTACACACCAACTACCTCAAGAAACACACACAACTCAACATCACCAATAACATTTCAGTAGTATCACAGAATTATAGTACAATATATAAGAATATCAGCAAACTAGACATACCCGAAGACTATTTTAAGTAAGTATCTAAAATAGTTAAAAATTAGAATAATAAGTCAAATAAGAAATAAGTTAAGTAGCAAAATTATTGAAATATAAAATAAAAATGCTAGCTACGTATTCCACGCTCGCTCATTTTATTTGCACTTTATACAATCTAAAATGGAATAGAGAATCCCTATGACTCACTGTCCTATTTATGAAACTATTAGGGAACACTTTATTGGCTAATTTTATTCAATTACAAAAGTCAGATTCCAAACTAATATATGATTGGAAGATAATTTATTAACGAATGAGTTTATTTTTTATATTATTACAGGCATTTTGCTTTGAAGGTTTTATTTTATAGTCATTTTGTAATGGATGTATTTTTTTTTTTTTAAGTTGTACAACTTCAAGTTTCATCTTCAAGTTTGTTTCACTTTAGTATTTTAAAAAAGTAAAAAGTAAGAAAAGTAACTGCAAAATTGTTGTTATTAATTTAACACTGTACAAATAATTGTATATATGTATAATTCATGCTAAAAAATGTATAGAACTCCTGTAATATGTATTTGCTACTAAATGCAGTAATTTATCAATCTTTTTTTTTTGCCGGAGTTTTCACAAAATCAATGGAAATGGATGGTTCCCTTCAGCCATCGAGCGTAATTGCCCTCTTCCAAGCAACACGATCCTCTGCCTGTTTTTTCCGTCAGGCCATAACCAGCCATCATCTTCTCCATCTAATTCTGTGTCTACCTTCCTCCTTTCGCCATCCACCTCGCTGTCCACCCTAGGCGACCTTTCTAGGCCCATCCTCCTCACATGCCCATAACTCGTAAGTGCCTTCGCTTTAATAATTTCTAAGACGTTCCTCTCCACTCGCATCCTCTTCCTAATGCCGTCATTTATCCTTGTTCCACCTTGAACATACTGCAATTTATCTATTTACCTATCTAATACCCCCAAAGCTAAGTGGCCCTACAATGCCGAAATCGCAAAACGGACATATGTATATATGTTTCCAATGATAACTTCTTCTCACATTGAAAGGTTAATAAACAGCAGATTAATAATCTCTCTCGTTTCCTATGAAGTCTGTTCAAAAATAGTATGAGACGGCTTTTGGGCTTCTGTCAAGCATAATGCTAAACGCCCTTATCTTTGCTACAAGCGGTCTGGTGTTGATTCTTCCAAGTTTGGCATTCCAGTCAATCTTGATTCGATGGAATAAGGAGAAAGACAGAAGACAGCCTTTGCTAGATGGCATGGGGATTTTTTTGCTTAAGAGAAACTGTGTAATTCTCTAGAAAAAATCGTCGCCATTCTCATCACTGAGTTAATTATATAACAACCAAAGCTGACTGATCATTTTTTTTTCTTTCTAATTTTTTGTTTTGTTTTTAGTTTTATTCTAAAGTATACAGCAGCTATTGTCCTTGTCATCTGTTACTGATTCGTAACACACATCCGTGACGTCATATTCACACCCATATCTAAAATCCTACAAATTAAACTACAATATAGATCTACCACATTCATGCCAATAAATATGGTCATAAAAGAGATACATTCTTACCGATTAAAACTAGAAACTAAATACTACAATTAATAGACTAATATATACACACAATGGCGTGCTCGATATTCCTCTACTCTCTTCTAAGTATATAGCCTCTCGATCATGACGTTAGCCTCTTTTTACGAAATTTAATAAGGTGGTTAAGTCAACGATCATTATAAGCCCTTACCAGGGATCGAACACAAATCCGCTTGCAGTAAAGTCAAAAAAAACTATAGTACTACGTTAATCTGTAATAAGAAATTGAATAAATCAGTGTAATAACCATTCCATTCACCATTCACCATTATTGTCAAAAAAAAGAGCGACAAAAAGGAATCATTGTAATTCATGAAACGAATTAACTTTGTGGAAAGAGTTAATATAAAAATAAAAGAAATGTCTTTTTCAAAAATGTCACAGTTTTAAATATTATCAGGAATTAAAATTTGTAAAAGTGGATGGAGATAATATAGTCATTGAACTTAATAAAAAATGAAATAATAAATTACATTTATGGCACAGTATATTTTAGTGGGTTGATTAACTAATGAAAAAATCTAATTAATCATCTCTTCTCTTAATATGAATATTTCACTGTAATTTAGGGTTCCCCCCCCGGTATCATCGGCCCTCTCTCAATAACTAAGTTTATTACAGCACTTATTGTTATTAATAAAATTAAGATTTTTTTTTTTCTTTAATAATATTATAATAAATAAAAAAATACTGATTTTTAACAAACATCTTGCTCCTAATATATTAACCTTAATATAAAATTAAGATGAAATACTTTTCTACCTTATTGACAGAATTACTTTCATCTACATAATCATTAATCAATGTCAGATTTTCTACTTAACTTTTATCTTTTCATTTTACCCCACCCCCGCGCTCCTTCCAAATATCCGTTGTATCTTGACTCAATATTGTCAAAATAACTCCCAACTCAATAAAAGCTAAAAGTACACTCATTTAAATTGCTTTTGAATGGTACAAAGAGAATAATTATGTTCATCTCTGTTTTCCAAAAAATATTTTATCTTCTGGCAATATATTTTGCTATAAGTTAAAAAAAAAAAAAAAAAAAAAAAAAAACATTTCTAGAAACAAAGAATCCAAAAGTTTAAATTTGATTTTCTATATAAGATAAAATGATAACGAAATTTTAGATAAATATCAAGTAATCTGACGTGCAAATTTGCTGATGTGTTCTGATATGGTTTGTGCTTTTCTTCAAAATAATTGGTATATTTTCGTAACCAACTTGAAGTTCTTATTATAGGAGTAATGGTGATGTGGTGGCTTTTTTTTATTGGGGGGGGGGGTGATTTGACAGAGAATTGAAGAACAGAAAAATACACTAACTGATCACTGATATACTAAACTGATATTGGGAGTACTGCAAGGACTTTACACTACTGATATAGTAAAACAATAGATGTGAGAATAGCAAAGACAGACTGAACTGGCAGAGTGGTTGCTTGTTGATGCTTTCTCGAAGATTTGCTGAAGACTGTTTAAGGCTCTAACTACGCCCTTACTATATAGATATTGTTTCCCCTAACTTCTTTCTCTTTCCTATACGAGGTGAGTTAGGCAGATCTTTATCTCTCCTAATGTGGTGAGTTTGAATAGCATGGGGTGACAAGGTACGTTACGTTTCATCTGACGTGATGAGTAACAGCAATGGGCGAATTGCCATATGATTTTGCCTGCAAGGCAATCTATTACAATGAACTGAGACCAAAGAGGTCTATTGTGCCTCCTTGTTAGTGTCGGGATGAGACCTCTCAACTACCGTATCGCGTCCAGATTGATTACTATGAAAAATCATCAAATCTGACTAGGTGCTAGGGATATATCCTGCTCCAACATTTGGTAGGTGCCCAGGATTCTAAATTTCTTTCAGTATAACAACGCAGTCTGTAAGCAGGTGGAATGGCGACTCATTCAAGTCCCCATAAAATCTGCAGATGCTATCACTTTCTAAGCCTAACTTCTTCAGGTGCCCACTTACGCAACAATGCCCGCTGAGGAAACCCTCCGAGCGTGTTAATCCCATTCTTTTCCGGTCAGCGCTGCCCAGAGAAGCCTCCATCCTGAAAGCGGTCACCAGAGCAATACTATCTTGACTTCCTTCTTGTTTCTGAGCTGTTTTTGAAGAGAATAACAAGGGAGTTATTGTACCTGTCGGCCAGAGTGTCGGCCATCACTACTTATCCTCCACGCCAATAATATAGGGTAACTTTGTTATTTCTTTTCAGGTCATTAAATTTAACGAGGTACTCCCTTATATTTTCGAACACATGAGTTCAATACTTCTGTTTTGGTGTCGGATTGAACACAATCGCCTAATTGCAATATTTCCTGTCGAGGTTGGACCTCTAAACAGCAGAACTGCGTGAATTTCTGTCTGCGAAATTACGTGGCTTCAGCCCTAATATCCTAAGGGTTTCGCGACCCATCTGTGTACCATAAAAATGGTATGTTCTTTAATAACAAATAAAGTGGATTCGTTGCTCCACTCAGTTCTGGTATTCATTCAGCTTCGAGTAGAAATTTTTAACGAAGTTCATTTCTTAAACATTCTACAGCTTGATCTAAAAAGTTTAAAAAAAATGACGTATAAAGGCTCCGATTAGAATGCTTTTTTCTCAGTTTTAACAAATATTTTTAAGTTGAGAAATTGTGAATTTAGCGCTTTAAATTTGAAAACGAAATTAAATGCAAGCTTAGTACCTAACTTAACCGTCTGAAATGTGATGTAGAATCGCAACTTGATACCCAATTACTCTAAGTAAAACTTCCGTAAAGAGGTTCATTCATACAATTATCCGTTAAGACAATATTTTCAGTAGTGAAAATGATAATCATAATATGTATATGTTACCAATTTCTATTTTTATTGAATTCAATTCTTATGGTAAAGATTCCAAAGGATTTTTATACCTAACAAGCCTGCTTCTTTTCGCGACGAAAAAAATATCTTTAATGCTTTCTAGGTCTGCGGATCCAATCACAACAACACTTATGTTACTTTTTAATTTTTACTTGCTCTTATTCCTAGTAAGAGATAGTATTGTAATCGTGTCAAATTTTCGATATCGAGTTTTACCGGAAATATCCGTTTTGAGGTCCCCTGAGTCCAAAAAAGTGGTTTTCAGCAAATGGTCTGTGTGTGTGTGTGTGTGTGTGTGTGTGTGTATGTGTATGTATGTATGTATGTATGTGAACAGCATAGCTCAAAAATGAAAAATCGCAGAAAGTTCAAACTTGATATTCCGTTTAGGTATCACCATTAAGATCCGACAGCAGGTTAGCGGTCAAAATTCCGCTACCGAAAGTACCACTTTATTAAATAGTTTTTTAACTTTTTTGCCATTTTCTCAAAAATAGCTCCAACGATTTTCTTTAAACTTAGTACATCAACTACACATACAAAGATCAACAATTTTTATTTAAAACATTTCTCCGGAAATGCATTTAAGAGCACTTTTAAAGGAGGGGGTGGGCGGGTTGTCCTCTAAAGTGCTATTTCTGTTTATTGTACAAGTCTGTCATCTAAATAATATTAATTTGAATTGAATGTGTTGTTGAAATTCCGAGTTTGAAAAAAAAAATCGGATGACCGGAAGTGCGTTTTAACTGAAATGTATTTTTCAGTTTTCTGGTATTTTCTCGAAAACGGCTTTAATGATTTTCTTTAAACTAAGTGTGTGAACTGCACATATAAAGAGCTACAACTTTTATATAAAACATTTTACTGGAAAAATTCAGTTAAGGGCACTTTTGGGGGGAGGGATGGGGTAATGTTTTTCTCCAAAATGCTATCACAATTGATTATACAATTGTACCTCCAAATAAAATGAATTAGAAATACATTGATGGCCAAAATTCCGAGTTCCAGAAAAATTAGTAAACCGGAAGTGCGCTTTTACTGAACATATTTTTTTGTTACAGTTTTCGATGAACTCCAACGAATTTCATTAAATTTGGAAACAGAAACTATAAAATTTGTCAATTATAATTTTGAAAACTGGAGTTTAAGAAAGTTGTGTGAGTGTTTCACATCATATTTTTTACTTTCTTTTTTTTTTTTACTTTTTGGAAAGAGAAAGTATTGTAATCTTGTCAAATTTTCGTATATCGAGTTTTTCACCGGAAATACACGTTTTGAGATCCTCTAGAGTTAAGGGTTTTTTTGAAAAATGTGTGTGTGTGTGAATAGTACAACTCAAAAATGAAAAACTGGCTGTTTATTAATAAAAAAAACTAAGTGTCCCATTTTTTTGTATGGCTTTGTATAGGTATGTAATACAAAGTTTTTTTCACAAATCAAAATGTAAATGTGGCTGGGAGCTTTATTCGGTGGAAGGCGATTTTCACAATAAGCTTATTGGACGACATTATATTAAATTATATCATTCTTTAGCTTTGCCAATCGATTCAGATAAAACAAATAAAATAAAATAAAAGTTTTGTTTTTTCCTTCCCTTTCTTATGAGAAGTAACATTAATGGAAAAGTAGTGCTGAGAAAGAAAACACGTACAAGAAACACTACTTAAAGCCCTTAAAGGTTATTGGCTTATGTCCATTTACCATAGTAACTATTATAGCATTTGTGAGAATTGCCCATTTAGTGGTGTATCATTTGAAATAGTACTGATTCAACTAAAATGAAACTATACATTCTTACTAGTAATAATACCTTCTTAAGTTTTTCCTGATTCGACATCATTATACGGGTTTATCTTCTATATAAAAAAATCATAATTTATATAATACTTTTTTTTTCTTTTTTTTTTTTACTTTCTCAAACTCAATAAGGAGAAGTATTGCGATCGTGTCAAATTTTTGATACGATCTGAAATTGAATTTTCACCGGAAATATGACCTAATAATAATAATAATAATATACTTTATTATACAATTAGTCATATATACAAAAGAAAGAAAGAAAACAAGTATATACGGCATGGATAAGTTATCCGTCTGCCGGAGGTTGATGTTTAATCAATTACTGTGAAGTCTAATTATAATAAAGTTGAAAAAAAATTAAAATTAAAAATTGAAATACTGAACAAGTTGGTAACGATACTGCCAAGCGTGTCGTGCATAATTTAGAAGTGATTGGCAAGAAGATGAATTTAGGAGGGATATTAAATGAGATCTGGATAACTTCTTACAGCCAAAATAAAGTAATCTAAGTTCTAAAAGAATAGTACATTCCGCAACGAAGTGAAAGACGTCTTCTTTGGACCGAGAGTTACACAGAGGACATAGATCCACATCTCTTTCTAGGAAAGGACAGTAATTTAAATATAGCAGCTCACACCTTAATTTAAATAACCAACGAAGTTGAGCTAAAGAAAGACCACAATGGTTTGAAGCTGTAAACCTGAAAAACTGAAGAGTGTGATCCAAATCTTTGTACAACAAAAAACGTGTTGAAGATTGGGCGTGCCTCTCAGACTCCTCCATATGCCTAGAATTTATAATGGAGAGAAGACTTTTCATCTGACCTTGCCAAAGTTCCCTATTTTCGAGTGAAAATTCAAATGCACAATTATAATTTCGAGCCAAGGAATTCCACTGAGAAAACCAAGAAGTATTTTTATTAATTATTAGAAGAGCTGAAATTGTAGAAAAACGGGCATCTGAAAAATTTAGTACTTTGGATACATAATTGAAGTGTAACTTTAAAGTGTAGGACAAAAGTAAACTTACACAAGCCTCGCAGTACAAGATATAATTTGGAGTAGAGGTAGGTAGGGCAAATAATTTCTTAATAAAAAATCTTTGAATCATTTCAATAACTTCAAAACGTTGAAAGCCCCACACCTGACAAGCATAACATAACACTGAACGCGTGACAGAGTTAAAAAAACTGTACTTAGCAGACAGCGGAACTAGGTCCTGCATGATAAAACCTTCCCACAATCTGTTCAAAGCTAATTTAGCAACCGAACTCTTTTGCTTTAGGTGTGCATTGAAAGATAAACGAGGAGTCAAAATAACTCCTAGATATTTGTACTGGCTCACCACCTCAATGCGGTTTCCTTTATAGAGCCGGAAATATGACCTATATACCCTAAAATGTTCGGAAGTGAAAAAATGTTTTTAGCGAATGGTCTGTATGTGTGTGTATGTTTGGGAACAGGATATCACTAAAACGAAAAATTGCAGTAAAACTTAAACTTAGTGTTACGTTTACTACTGTAAATCCGTTGGTATTCTCGTTTAGGGCAATATCCATCAAACGGAAGTGCGACTTTGCTGAATATTTCTTTTCAGTTTTTCGCAATTTTCTCAAAAACGTGTTTACAATTTACTAAACTTAAAATAAACTTCTTATACCTAACTTTCTTTATTTGAAACGTTTTTCAAGAAAAATTGATTTTTGAAGTTTGTGGAGGGGAGGGACAGACGCTAATCATTCTTCTAAAGTATCACTTCAGTACAATTGCCGTTGTATTGTTGTAGAATCGTTGCTGTAATTCCAAATTTGACGAAAATCTGTTAACCAGAAATACGACTTTACAGATTAGATATTTGAATTTTTTGTAATTTTCACCAAAACGACTACTACGTTGTACTGAGTTTTTTTCTTTATTGTTCATATTAATTGTATAAAGCAGTAAATAATATGTTATTATTATTCGCAAACCCTACGCTATCCAAAGCCTCCCAGGGCCCATATAGCTATCCCTAAAGAATAACAACCACTGGGACTAGAATGAAAATCCAGGCCCAGGTTTTAACCATCTAAGTTTCACCACAGACCGAACAAATCGGACCAAAACCTTAAAAGGACACAGCTTAAGATCCTCTACCGATATCCTATTCCGGCCGAAGGTCCTAAACCTAATCTCCTCACAACCCAAACAATTCGTCATCAGATGCATGGGTGTTTCCTCCTCAGTCTCACAAACTCTACAAAAGGGGTCAGGCACGAGTCCCATTATATAGAGATGTCTCCTTAAACCACAATGCCAGTGAGGAATCCAACCAGATGCCTGAGGGAGGTCCGTGAAAGACATCGGACCCAGCTACTCAAAGCTCCGTCCGGGTCCCCAATGAGCATTTTAGACTGCCGACAACCCACTGTACTCATCCATAAAGATGAGTGCTGTGAGGTCATCCACGTCTGAAAGCCCGACAAACATGTGGCAGAAGACACACCAACAGCAGGCTCTGCACCAATGAAAGGGAGAGAGGCACCTAATTTGGCAAACCTATCCACCTCCTCATTCCCAAAGATTCCCATATGACCTGGAACCCAGACCAGAAGCACTTCCTTTAATGAAGAAAGATCTTCCAGTCTTCTAGAACATTCCAACACCAATCTGGAAGTGAAGACACATGAATTAAGCGCCTTCAACGCAGCCTGGCTGTCCGAGCAGATACAAACACCTTTTAAATTAGTGTTACGCACCCTCTCATCCAAAATACAGCAAAGAATTGCATAAACCTCAGCCTGGAAAACGGTGGCCTACTCACCAAGAGGCGCTACCAATGATCTCCCGTCTCAAAATAGACGGCAGCCCCAGACCTACCATCCATCCTGGAACCGTCCGTGTAGCATCGGAGATAATTCTCAGGAATCACACCAGACGGACCCCAGGGTTAACCAATCTTCCCTAGAAGGCAACCTAACCCTGTAGGAATGACCAAAGACAAAAGTCTTCAAATTCCTATCAGAAGGGAAACCTGTAATGGGAATCCTTAAAAGCATCTCACGATAAATGGTAGAATGACCATATCGCTTACCCTGCCAAAAACCTGCCTGTTTAATTCTATAACAGGCTTTCATTGCCTGGTTTTTCACCTCCAAAAGATAATATGTTAGAAATAACTTGATTTTTTTGCATTATTTTTAAATAACAAATTTTTTATTGCACAATTTGATAACTTATAAAATACCTAACGAAAGGAAAATTAATAAAAAAAAATTCTAAACTAGATTTTTTTCAAAGAAATAATTAGCTATAAACAATTAGCCAATCACAGTGTAAAAGAAGTAAAGGTGTCAGTTAAATGTGGGCGTGATCCACATAATAATTCTGATAAATTTCTGATTGGCCGAACATATCCCCCCCCCCACATTTCACACCTTGTGTTCTACATTGTGATTGGTTAATTATTTATAGCTAATATTAGTTCTATGAAAAAATCTATTTAAGAATTTTTTTACTAGTTTTCCGTCCATAGGTTTTTTTTTTTTATATAAATTATCAAATTGTGCAATAAAAAATTTTTATAAAAAAAAAATCAAGTTATTTCTAATATAATACTTACTTGAGAGACATTTTCCGTGGTATCCTGCTTCATTTTGTGGTCATCGGACCGGTTTCGGGCGTTTGCCCATCTTCAGGATGCGTTTGTCCCCACAGAGCAAATTCGGTTTATACACTCTTTCTGTTCTGTACTATATTTATGATTTTTTTTTTTTTTATTTATTTACTGGATAAATATCCAGAATCAGAGCCAAATATCAAGAACCGGCGCTGGCTAAGTGTCTGTAAGAGTGAAGATATGTATCTGTAGTTACTCTCGTTGACTTTAATTTTCTAATTAAAGTTCAAAGAATAATAAAGATGGTCTTAATGAGCTGTTAAAGATATTAAAGGAAAACGGAACCTAAAGATGGGGGAATTCTGTTTTGAAGAAGTAAAGGATTTAAATATTTCAGGATATTTAACCTTCAATAGCAATCTGTGTGAAGATGGAAATTGAGAATGTATAAACTGAATTTGCTCTGTGCAAGTCTGTGTTATCACACTGTCTGACAAACGTATCCTGAAGATGGGCGAACGCCCGAAACCGGTCGATGACCAAAAAATGAATCAGGCTATCACGGAAAATATCTCTGATGCTTTCCAGCTCTGCGGAACCAACCACCACAACAATAATACTTACTGTTTTAAGTAATTTATAAAAATGGGGGTTCAAGAAAAATTTAGCATTTTCATTCCACTGTTGAAGAAGTAGGCAATAGAGTATTAGGGGGGAAATGCAAGATCCACTACCATTTTTAATTTTTCCTTTAATATTATTGCGACAAAATAAAATTGATGTTAAATACCAAAAAATTTCTCAAAGGAATTCAAAATTTTCGGTTAAAAACTATTCTTTGACCTAGCATTTTGTATCTATTCATTATATTATCCTTAATTTTAGGTAGGCGGCGCAGGCAACAAAGTATTGAAAGGGTAATATAAAGATGGAAATCTAAGCATCAGCTAATTCGATCAAAATCTAGTTTCTTGCAACAACATAAGAAAAAAGAAGGAATCGTTAAGCAAATTAATTATAATAAGAAGAAGCGTTATATATTAGAGTTCGATAAACTGCAGACTATGTAACTATGGAAACTGGAGTAGGTGAAAGTCTTGTGATTGTTTCACACAAGATTTTTTGGTATATGATAAAAATTTTATTTTCGTACTATATTTATGATTTTTATTTTTCTATTTTATTTACTGGATAAATATCCAGAACCAAAGCCAAATATCTGGAACCAGCGCTGGCTAAGAGTCTGAAAGAGTGAAGATATGTAATGGTAGTTAATTCCCGTTGACTTTATTTTCCAATTACAGTCCAAAGAATAATAAAGATGGTCTTAATGAGCTGTTAAAGATATTAAAGGGAAACGGAACCTAAAGATGGGGGAATTCTGTTTTGAAGAAGTAAAGGATTTAAATATTTCAGGATATTTAACCTTCAATAGCAATCTGTGTGAAGATGGAAAGTCCATCCATCAAATGGAGGTGAGGATGAGGGGAATGGAGCTGATGGATGTGAGGATCGCTGTCACGGATATGTTTGGACGATCATTTGTCCCGGGCTGTATTTATTATTATTATTATCAACTGCAGGTGGGTTATACCTCGGCACTGCAGCCAAAAAAGGCTTATTGTGCCATACCCGATAGTTTATAGAAGGTGAACCCTCCCTCCAACCTGAGGAGTTTCAAGGCTTTCACCACCAGATCATTTTGCGCTGCTATCTCCTCAGGCCACAACGTACCGAAAGTTTCGTAGCGCAATTTAGTTATTGCAACGCAATCAAAGAGCAGGTGCGGGGGTCCGTCTCCTCCTCCTCCTGACATAGTCTGCACAAGTGTTCCGGCTTATTAGCCCTATCCTTGTGCAGATGCTTTCTGAACCTGCCATGACCCATAAATAGCCCCGTCACCAGAGAAATCTGGTTCCTACCCAGACTAAGGGTCATATTGGTCCTACTTTTACACAGTCCTTTTACTGCATCCTTCTTTTACTGTGTGTGGCACCTGGGCTCCCTCTCCAGAGCTCCTCATGCTTACTGTGAAGCCACTCTCTGATGGCTGCACGAATCGCTCCTCCTAGGACTGAAGGAGTATTCGCCCCGTTCCTGGCCAGTTGATCAGTTGCCTCATTACCCTTCTCGGGCTGTAAAGGTAAGATTTTATACGATAAATAGTCTAATCCTAACCTATGTTCGGTATCGTGGGATATTAACCAGAATCAACGAGCCAAGATTGTGCAGATGGAGAAATAAAACGTTATGAGAAGGATTTTTGGACCTGCAGGTTCACAAGAGGCTACAGTGTAAGGACAAACCGACAAGTTGCGGAACTGTTCGGATATAATAGCTACTACAGTAGTTCAATAGTGATGTAATTCACAAAGGCTGGGAGAGTGAACTGGATGGGGGGATTACGGGTCTTTAGAGAGCATTAAATGGACATCCTGGTGGAAAAAGATGCGGCTTGAATTGAAATGTTTACAGGATGTGCAAGAGGATTCGAAGCCCTTCGCCAGCATTAATGGAAAAAGTTGGCAAGAAATAGAAACAAATAATGGACAGTTGTGGTGGATGAGACTGCGGTCCTTTATGGATCACTATAGCCCAACAATAAGTAAGTATTGAAGGGATCAGATAGGTTTATATAGCCCACATTAAGGACTAGTATTGAGGAAATATATGTAATAATATTTAATTTATTTTTTATTATATATCATGCCTCACTTGCCCATAATATTATATTCTCTAAACACAAGGATAATAAGCATTCCACTAAGAGACATTTTATTATTTATTTATACATTTTTTTTTTTTAAAAACATGTTTTTATAGTGGATTCATTTCATCACAGAAGAAACCTAGATCAGACGCTGTTGATAAGAATAAAGGATCAGCCAAAGTGTAGTAGTAATAGTAACGAGGTTGGGTTAGACATTGCCCTTTCGTAATATTATCTACCCTTCCCAAATAGTATCCATTCTGGAAAATAGTACACCATTTTTCCCTTATCAAACATTTTATCTCATTTCAGTTTGGTTCTATAACAGAGAAAATTCAAAACATTTTTTTTTGTTTATTTACAATTTATTACTTTTTTTCTTAACTAAACAATAAAATCAGATATGGACTTTTTATACGTATGAAATTTCACTGTCTTAGAGATTATGTTCTATACGGGTAATTTAGTTCTATGAGCAATAAAATGCTTTTATTATAATGAGATCAGTAAAATCCAATTTCAACTAGAAAAAAAATTTAAATTTTAATATATTTTAAAAATATCTACATTTTAATATAAACGGTGACAAATTTAATAAACACCTTCCACTTGTTTTTAAATAGTAAGTCAGACAGAAACAAAAAAAAAATATATATATAATCAAAATGATACCTTTCTTAATTTTTTCAAGGATTGCAAATTATATGACCAATTTCTTTTCTTTTTTCCATTAAATTATATGATCAATTTCTATTACTCCTAGTAAGAGGAAGTATTGTAATCGTGTCAAATTTTCGATATCGAGTTTTCACAGGAAATATCCATTTTGGAGACCCTTGAGCCCAAAAGAGTGGTTTTTAAGCAAATGGTCTGTGTGTGTGTGTGTGTGTGTGTGTGT
>JAAEAF010008741.1:0-38593 GCA_011037195.1 Triatoma infestans | reverse complement strand
GTGAAAAGAAAAACTTTTCTGCACGAAATGGATAGATAGATTTACTCTGACGATAGATGAAAATCCTAAACCGGTCAGGAACAAAATAAATATGCATGCTACGATGGATAAAATACCAGATAAACTTAAGAAATAAGTTTCAAGAGGCCTATTTTCAGATTGTTTATAAGCTCTCTTCCACCTTTATAATCGATATTTCATTCGAAGATGATGCAAAAATATCTTCAGATGGATATTTCCATCCCATTATTCTTATAACCGTCCTTCTTCAAATTAACTAATTATATCTGGGTATATAGACATTTAAGTTTTGTTTTTTTTTTCAAATTTTATGATTAATTACATAAATGATTTGTGTAGTTCTATTGAGCCCATGTGTATCTCATAACATACACGAAAGTTTGAAGGCTTTGTTATGTTAAAGAAGCACGTATAGAATAGATTTTTAAATGTTAAAGCGATACTAGTGGCGTGAAATTAAACTTCTATTTATCTAACACGAACAAAAAAATTAAACAATAATAATATACTTATATACTAGAAAAAAATAGATACATTCAATAAAAATATTTATTTTTAATAGTTAAATTTTGAGTGTCAAATAAACTCATGTGAAATACTCACACGAGGCTATCTCTTAGCCTAATTAATACAATTATTTAATCATGAAATGTTTCTTCAAAATTGCAACATTACAATATTTAGCTAAGGTTGGCCATAAACATGGTGGTGGCGGTTTTACTTATATAACTTAGTGTTCTATGTCAAAACCAAGAAAGCTTGTGCAAATTTAAATTTAAACAAGCTGACAGACCTCCAATACCTCTCTAAAATACCCCCCCCCCCTAAAAATGTGATACGTTTCTATTTATGAAATAGCATTCCAAAATATACATTGTAATCGTTTTCAAGAAAATTCCAAAAAAAGAATTAACTATTCTATAAAATCAATACTTTTGGATAATCGATTTTCTTCAAATTTGTATTCTATCAATGCGTCTAATGTGTAGTAAATATTATACAGCTGGTAAAATCAAATATTACACTGAACTGGTACTTGAGAAGAAAGCATCGAACGCTTCGGTTAACTACTGTGTGAATTCTTCAAAAATCAATTTTCCTGTGAAAATCTTTTTAAAAGTGATAGATATTTATGTGTGTAGATTATATACGAGGTACAAAGAAAATCGTTGGAGAGCCCCGTTTTTGAGAAGATCTCGTAAAACTGGGAAAAATTTTTCCATTACTCTCGTATTCTACACATACATTCAGAGACCATTCGGTAAAAACATATTTTTCGTATTCAGGTGACATAAAAATAAGTATTTTCGGCGATAATTCAATTTCGAAAATCTGGCACTGTCGCAATAATTTCTCTTAACAAAAGCAATGGTTTTGTATCATAGGCTTTGCATTCGCGAGAAACCTGCTTTGTTTTTGTTATGGCAAGTTATCATTTGTAATTTTTGTAACAAACTACGTTTCTACCATTTCTGTCTATTTACAATAGTTGAGCTTGTTGTAGAACTAAAGTATTTTAGAACAAAAAAAATGTGCCTCCTAAGTAAACAGAATTAGACCAGTTACAATTTGGTCATCATAGAAGATAATGTATCTTCTATGATAGAAGAAATGTATCTTCATGTCGCTTGTATCTTTTCCACTCACGTTAGTAAATACGGAAATAATATCAAAACAAATGATTAAACAACTATATCATTTAAGCCGGCATGAGGTATCTGTTGCATATAGTAATTTGGGGAGTAGCGACCACACGGGTTACCACAGCTGCGTACTCAATGCATTTCGCCAGAAAAGCGCAGAATATACTTAAACTACATACACTCTGTCCTTTACAGATAAGGATAAACACAATATATATACTAGGGTCCCGCAAGGTGTATCTGTTGCAGCCAGTTACTTGGGGAGTAGCGACCCCACGGGTTACCACAGCTCAGTACTCCATGCACTTCGTCAGAACAGTACACAATACACTTAAAATACATAGACTCTACACTTTACAGACAAGAACAAGCACAGTACACAAACTAGGGTTTCCGTCCCTAGTTAATTGGCAAAATCCAATGGAGAAGGAAGGGATTAGCTCCGTGGTAGCATGCTGGACTAGCAACGGAGGTCACGGGTTCGAATCCACCATGCTGCCCTTAGATTTTCTCTTCCTAGGACCCTCTACAACTCACTGTCCGGTGATGGGCAGTGTTGTCTATAGGCTAGAGAATTACAGACTGCTTGGATTGGCCGGCTGTGCCATTGGAGAAGGCTCGGGGGGTACATAGAACAACTCTTTCAGTCGCAGTGCAATAATCTCCTACAACCATCTACATCTACGTACATACTAGGGTCTCCGTCCCTAGTTAATTGGCGTAAGCTAAGGGGGAAGGAAGGAATTAGCTCGTGTACTAGCAACGCGGAGGTGCCGGGTTCGAATCCACCATGCTGCCCTTAGATTTTCTCTTCCTAGGAGTCTCTACAACTCACTGTCCGGTGATGGGCAGTGTTGTCTGTAGGCTAGAGAACACTGCTCGAAGGCCGGCAGTGCACTGAAAAGTCTCCGGGGGGGGCACAATAAATCTTTCAGGTCGCATTGCAATAATCCCCTACAACAATCTACAACTACATCAATTAAAATGTTTATTACGTATTAATTTAAAAAAGAAAAAAAATGATGTTGCTTTTTTGGTTCGTTTTTTGGGGGGGGTAGTCAACATATCTCCAAAAAAAATTATTTAATGGCAATCAATGAAATAGATTTTTTTAAGTTTTCTTGGATTTCTTGGATTGTTAAATGTGTACGTACTTATAATTTTACAATATAGTCACATTTAAGTACGTACTTATGACTCATACCACCGATATTTATCTTGTAGTAGTATTTAAGAGCAATTAAACTTTTAATAAAACTGTTAAGTTTGCTGTTAATTCATTAATTTATTAATTGTAGTGATTTTATATAAAAAAAAGAAGTAATCCTGTGAAATGCACAAATTTAATTTTCTTTATAAACTTTTAAAAACTATATAATGTAATATAAAATCCTATTTATTAATTTTATTTTGAATTGACCGCATACACTTGGTTAAATCAATTGTGTGATTTATCTTTCAAGGAATTTGATTTTATTTCTTTTGCAATTTTTTTTAATTTTTTTTTAACATTTCTACTGTTATTATAAATTCCTTTAAAAGGTAAGTATCATAAATCAAGTGCTCTATATAAAAATAAATAAAATAGATGTGATAATAATTACAGAATCGCTTTAAAATGAATTATAACTTTATTTATTTATTTATTTTTTATTATATAATATATAATATAAAGAAAGAAATGCTGGATAAAGATGAACGATCTGTCCATTCAATAAGACATTTATCGTTCTTGAAGTGGTCTGACTAGATCTATTTATATGGGGGTAATAATTGAGGTAGTCCCATTGAGGAATGCTGCGCGAGTCACATGTCACTCTAATGGGCATTCTATGGTGTGCACCTTTTGTCACTACAAACCTTCGATTAACTTTAATTGGACACGATTGCTATTCTGTTTTTTTATTCACTTTTTACTTGTGGCATGTTTGAAACTAGCGCCAGATGTAGTAGTTTACTACTGCATATAAAAAAAAAAGAATGAAGGGCTTTTAGTAGTTTGAAGAAATGACACTAGATTGTGTTATAAGCAAAGTTATATACAGGCGCTATCTCTACCATGCAACAGTGAACTACATATATGGTAACGCATGCGCTCCCTATTGTTGAATGGTGGGAGTTCAGGCGCCAAAACACGAAAGTCTTTGCCGATATGCCCTTCATGTTAACAATCGATCATGCATCACGAAGTTTTATTTCAACAACAGTGTCTGTCCCCATGTTATTTATGATATCAACCATTCAATGCTACATTTTTTTTATTTCTACATAAATAATTCCAGGTAAATAAACGTCCAGTTATAATGTAAAACTGTTTTTGTTTATTTATTTATTTATATTTTTTTGTTTATCAGCCTAATTTAATTATAATATATAAAAAAATTAATAAGTAAATAACAATAGATTTTGTGTTAATACGGTTGAAAAACCTTTTTGAGAGATTTTATACAATGAATATATCTTAAAAACACTGTTGTAAGTTTATCGCACTTTTATACCTCGATTTATATAATTTTAAGTTGACAAAAACACATAATTTTGTTTTTAAACCCCACTTGTTAAAGAATTAGTTTTATTGCTTTATGATTCAATTATTGTGTTTATTATTTTTATTTTAAAACTGTATTATGTTTGTTTTTTTTTTGCGAACTTTTAAGAAAAGTGATAAAAATTTCTCAAAATATTTCTTCATTCATTCATTGGCATTATTTATAAGTTGACTTGAATTCTTCATATTTATTTGCTTTGTTTTGTTGTATTTTAAATTATAGATTATGAGAAAAAACAATAGAAACTTAATATATAAAATCAGTTTATGATTATTTGAATGCGTATATGTGTTTTTTGCTTGTGAAAAAATTGTTTCAAAAACAAAAAAACAAAAAGTGGAGAAGATTCGAACTGGTTATCCGTTCAGATATCAACAGTGGATCTGACATGTAATTTTTTTTCGATCAAAATCCACTGATCGAAGAGTATAACTTTATGGATTGTTTTTTTTTTTTTTTTTTTGAAACTTTCTCAAATTGGTTTCAACGACTTATTTTAAACTTTGCACACTATCTATTACATACATAGATCGATCACGTTTATTTATCACATTTTTCATAGAAAATAAATTTTTTATGTTTCTGGGAGACTAGGTGTATGTGGTTAAACTAACTACTACAGTTATGGTTTATCACCTAGTGGAAATTAAGGGAACTATTTATTTAATAAAAAATTCCCATTTTTTTAAGTAAATATATTAATCACAATTGGGAGTATTACAATAAGTGAATATCGTATGAATTCCAGAGTTTTGCTTTATTTTTCTTATAGATTATATTTATTTATTTTTAAATACATGCTTTGAAGTGCCCTAAGTAAAGAAAATATTAATTTCTGATTATGTTCTACTCGAAAATAGATAGATTTACACAGATATATATAAAAAAAAAAGAATCGCAAATGACAGTATTGTTTAGTGTGTGATTGTAAGGTTCCCCCCACCTACTGGAAGTAATCTTAGCATCAGAGAATTTATTGATATCTGGATTTTCATTTGCATGTTACATGCACATCTATAACACAATTGAAATAATAAAAAATTAAAACAATATGTTAAAAAAAAAGACAGACAAAAAGCACTAAATGAGTACAATCAATTACTATTGATTGTTATTGTTATTAATTACAATACGATATAATTTTTCTTTAAAAAGAGAATGTAATTTTTTTTTTATTAAACTTCATGAATAATTTTCCGTTTAAATGAGTTTTTTTTTTAATGAGAGGATCAGATGAAAATCTGTTGGAGAGCAAGAACAGGGAAATAGGGGGGATGAATAAGGACGACCTAGTTAATCGCTTTGAAGTTTCTTCTTAGTTTGCCCAGATATATTAACATTATAGTGCTGGAAAACAATCCGTTTTCGTTTTCGGCTGAAGCAGGTCTTTAGTTTTATTGAATGGCCGACTTCAGTTCATCTAATTGACAACGACAATAGAATTTAATAGGATTTATTTAGAAGCAGTTCATGGAAGATAACATTCCGACAATCCTATTAGTTCACAGCAAAACTTCTTTTAGTGTGACCTCGATTGACCAGGTCCACTTCTTAATTACCAGCCTGAATCCATCTTTCATCTCCCGTAATCAGGCAGATAAAAAACTGCAAGCTCACAGGAGGGCTGCAGGGAAAGCTCAATTTTGGAAAATTTTGACATGATCACAAACATTTCCTCTCTTATTATCAGTAAGAAAAAGTAAAATGTTTAAGTGAATAGTCTGTATTAAATAGCTTTTGGGAACTAAAATTCTTAAAAAATAAAAAGCTAAAAAAAGCCTAAAGGAGAACCATAAGGCTCAAGAATGATCTTCGTTTTTGTGGTTATGTGATAAGAAAAACCTTGTATGAAACTCACAGATAGGATTCTCTGTTCTCATACTTCCAATAAATTGTGAGTTGGCTGTTCTTGTATGTGAGTGTAAACAAAATATCTTCAAAACGAAAAATTGCCGAATGCTTATAATTTGGCATCCCGTTAAGTTACATCCGCAGCATCTAACAATAAAATCTTGGACAAAATTCATGTAGTGTGTTTACTAATATTCTTTTTTTTTTCCTCTAGTATTCTAAGATTTTACACAAAATTAGCTCCAACGATTTTTCCTTTGATTTATTGATGGATTTGGAGGACAGGTTACGTTAAGGTTTCTTCTAAATACTCTTCAGTACAATAAATGGTTCCACACCATCTGTCTGGTAATAAGGCATTTTAGAAGCAATGTTAGATTTCCAATTTAATAAAGAAAAATCGGTTAACCGGTAGTACGACATTAAAAATAATTAGTTTTTGAGTGTTTTGGATTTATTTATTTATTTATTTTTTAAGACACGTCAACATCTATGATCATTGGCGCCCGGAGCCTTCTCAGTGCACTGCCGGCCTCTGGACATTGTTCTCTCGTTATAGACAACACTGTAACATCACCGGATAGTGAGCTGTAGAGGTAAATAAAATCTAAGGCTGGACTTGAACCCAGGACCTCCGTGTGGGAGTCCAGTGCACTAACCACTGAGCTAATCCTTTTTTTTTGAAAAGGGTAATAACAAATTTTCTTTAAACATGGAATCCAAATTGACTAGAAAACTTCATGTGAAATTCATTGAAACTTTTTCTTCCAAGAATTCTGGCAATTTTTATTCTGAGTGGTTGTTTTTAGTAAAGTATTTAACAAAATATCTCTCAAAAATTAAAATCCAGGAAGTTCAAATTTCATATCCCAGGATTAGGTAGCGGCACATGAGATCCATGACATGTACCTCTCGATCAAAATCTTAACAAACGTGAGTGCAATATTATTAATTTCTATTCGTTCTATCATTTACAAAATAGTGTCACTTATATGCATTCAAAGCAGCTCGCAAGTGGTATCTGTTGCATGCAGTTACTTGGGGAGAAGCGATCCACGGGTTACCACAACTCCAGTACTCCATGCACTTCGTCAGAAGTGGTACACAATAAATTTAAAATACATACCTCTACCGTTTGCAGACAAGGACAAATACTTCATCACTAGTTAATTGGCGTAAGCCAAGTGAGAAGGAAGAGATTAGCTCAATGTTGGCGCGTAGGACAGGCAACGTCGAGGTCCCAGGTACGAATCCAGAATGCGGGCTTAGATTTTCACTTCCCAGGAGCCTCTACAGCTCCGTGTCAGACTTGGACAATGCTGTCTGTAGCTAAAGAACATTGCTTGGAGGCCGGCAGTGCACTGAGAAGGCTGGGGGAGGCACAATAGATCTTTCAAGGCGCAGTGCAATAATCCCCTATAACATTCTAATCTAATCTAATGCATTAAAAGCAATGCCAGAATTCCAAAATTGAAAGAAAATTGGTTAATGGGAAGTGCGGATTTTATTAAATAGTTATTTTTGTATTTGGGGGGGGGGGATTTTCTGTAATGCGGCTTCAAACGAATTTCTATAAATTTGATGTTGCTATTTACACAGATATATACAGATGTATTATATGTTATTTGAAACATTTATTCGGGTAAATTCATTTTAAGGGATTCTGTGGGAATTTGTGACGTTAACATTCAAAAAGTTATATAGCGTTTATACGATGTTATTTACCCACTCTTCTGGAGATCAATGTAATCATTTCAACTATTAGTGCCATGAATAGAGGTACCCCTCACCACAACTGTATAATATTTATGTTAAGGCTAAATCCACCTTTACAGAAACATTTTACAGTTTTATAATTATTGTATTAACTGCATTAAAAGAAAGTAATATGAAAGTGCTTCATATCAGAAGCTTTTTTTTTTTCTATTTTCGAAATAAATAATAATTTTTATTTTTAAGGTTGTAAATTTGTTTAAAAAAATTTATTAGTAGTTTTATTATACTGGAACAATATGGAATGCTCGTGCTAGTTGAACAGACAGCCGGGCGTTGTGCTCCATTACACCTGTATACTACCACAGAATAAATCCAATATTGCCCGCGGACCAAGTCGCCTTGCCCAGTCTTAAAGAAAATAAAAATTAAAAAACCAACGCTCACGAACTTTTCAAGGACATGTTGAATTCTAAAAGAAACCATTAAAAAACGATATAATAAATTAAGAAAAAAAAAAAAGGTTAATTTTTTTATTTAATATTTTTATAATAATATATTCAAGAAACATTATAATTATGTAGATAGTACAAATTTCTCAGATAATTACTTCCGCAGTGTACCTTTATTTTTTTTTTAGATATATAATCTTCTCTTTATTATTTGTTAATGAAACTCCGCCCTCTGGAAAAAAAAAAAGCTGGCGCCTTCATATAATTTGGCAGATATGACGCATAATGTATGAGTCAAATTTGCAAGTTAATCATTAAAAGGAAGTGTACAATTTTCTATTATTTCATGGTGAGGTCTTTAAACACTTCCTAAAATTGTTGTAATTAATGTCCTAATTATTTGAAGTATGAATTCAAATAAGTAAAATTCAATTACTCCAAACAGTATTAGGATTTTTGAATACGTGGGTAGGTCCGCAATGCTGGATAACATCTGATATTTTATCCGTCGTAGCATGCATATTGATTTTGTTCCTGACCGGATTTTCGAATTTTCATCCATCGTCAGAGCAAATTCACCAAGTTCATATAGAGAGTTCACTTCAACCTAATGTTTCTGTTACACTCACATTTGTTGGTTTGTTGGTTGTATATATGTGCGGGAGGTTAAAAGGTTATGTTACTATGTGTGTGTGTGTGTCTTATGACAAAATGGAATTATTATAAATTATGATTACACTTTAGAAACTAGCGTTAGAAACTAAATTTTAATAGTGTTGTTAAGTATGCTCAGTGTTTTATCAAGTCATTTTTTTTAGGGAAGGGACGATAACTTATTTCAGGAGAATACTGTACTAATATGAATAGATAAATTTGAAGAAATGCAATGCAAAGTTTATGGACAGTCAAAAGCTTGTACAAGTTAATAAATAAGTGTTAAATACAAGCTGGCTTAATACAAGAAAATATATAAGTAAATTGATATGTAACAAGGTTGGCAGCAAACGCCAAATTGGAGATGATATTAAAATAAATAATAGAGGAAATCAAATGTATTCGTTTTTATTTATCATGCTTATTTTTAAAATGATATTAATTTATGTTCAAAATTACATAAAGAATATGTTGAGAAAGATGTAGTGGCATTTGTTAAGGTATTTTTTATTAGGGTACGGTAGGAGATTTTAGAAATATATCATGCAAATAATCCTTTTTTTAATCAGGGGAAGAAGAAAATTTGGTTCCACAGGTTAGAATTTAATAAGAGGTTCAGGGAAGGGATTAGCTCAGTGGTAGCGCGCTGGACTAGCAACGCGGAGATCACGGGTTCGAATCCAGCCGTGCTACCCTTAGATTTTCTCTTCCTAGGAGCCCCTACAGCTCACTGTCCGGTGATGGACAGTGTTGTTGTCTGTAACGGGAGAACACTGTCCGGAGGCCGGCAGTGCACTGAGAAGGCTCCGGGCGCAAATGACCACAGATGTTGAGACGCCTTAAATTAAAAAAAAAAAAAAAAAAAAAAAAAAAAAAAAAAAAAAAAAAAAAGAGGTTCATGTATCATGCATTTTTTTTTTTTTTTTTTTTTTTTTTTAACAATTCAAAACTTTATTTTGTCATTTTTACACACACATGGTAACAGAACCTTATAACCTACCGCATATATATGCAACCAACAAACCAACAAGTGTGAGTGTAACAGAAACATTACGTTAAAGTGAACTCTCTTCATGAACTTGGTGAATTCGCTCTGACTATGGATGAAAATCCGAAACCCGTCAGTAACGAAATCAATATGCCTGCAATGATGGAGAAAATACCAGAAGTTTTGGGATTTCTTTCATTTGTTATGACTGTAGTTTAAATAATCGCATTAATATAAATCGACCATCGCAAGAGTTACTTAAAGATAATCTATTATTGTTGAGGTTGGATCCGCAGAATTGGGAAACCTCAGGGAATCTTTTCCATGCTAGCCTGGCTTCTTTTTTTTTATAGACATCGATCTGTTTCGGGCGTTCGTCCAATTTTCAGGATGTTTAGATGATAATCAGTATGTGTTATAACGTAGAATTGCATTGAGTAAACTGATTTTGTTCTATAAAACTTTGTGTTAGCACAACTAGTTTATCAAGATATCTTGATGATGTGCAAACACCCAAAACCGTTGTTGACTGACAAAATGAACCAGGCAGCCTAGATATAATAAATCTCTGATGGAGTCGTTAAAACGTTTGCCTACTTTTTTCCTCATAATTAAATTATTTAAGTGCAATTAAGATAATGGAATACTATGTGTAAACTTTATTAATGACATTAACCTGCCCCTCTTTTATAATAAAAACGAGTCTTTTATAATAAAGATGGAATAAATGATATGCAATTGAATTTCTTTTTGCTGATTATAATGATGTTTTTCTTTAATAAAATTGTTTCTCATGCTATTGCATGTTTTCATTAATTTGTATTCTGATTTCAGGTAAGAAACACACATGGATTATATGTTTCATCCTCTGGGTGAGTAATAAAATTAGTATTTGTAAACTTTTATTGACAATTAAAGTTTTAATTTTTTAATGTTATCTTGACTACAGTTTTTTATTAACCATTGTAATTAGAAATTATTTGTCAATAAGTTTGAAGCTCCTGATTGATAACCATTATTTAAAACAAGGGATTTTAAAGAAATCAGTTTTAAAAAAAAACCTTCTCTTGATGTTATAAAACTCATGCCGAAGAACCATGCTACTTGAGAGCAAAACGTCGACTTACCAAAACTCAAGGATCTGACTCACTCTGAAGATTCAGAATTTTTCTGATTTCTTTCATACAAAACTAATTTCATTTAAATTATATTATATTATATTATTTAGACTTTTTGTGAACAATTTCAAACCTTTTCGTTTTAATCCTCATAGTTTATTGGACCAGTGCAAGCAACTTCAAAAATCATTAAATGACTGTAAAAATTATCTGATTGAGGCGGACTCAAATAGAATTATCAACTCCAGTTTTACTCCTTACTACCACCTACTACAGCCATTAGATTGTATACCTCAATATTTACTCGACAAGAAGCTTTCATTAAAAGTACAAAATGTAATTGCGCAATTAAGACTACCCGGAACTTATTACTTAAAGCTTTCATTTAATAATATTAATTACATAGTGGACTGCAGAAAACGTTTTGAACTATATGTCTTGAATGAAAATGAAACATTATATTACTTAGTTTTAATGTGTCCAGTCTGTGAATCGCTTCGTAATATAGAACCATTCAGCGTAATTCTGCAAGATTGTAATTACGATTATTTCAATTTACTGAATATAACTAACCATAAAGAAGCTCTGATATTGTACAGTTTTCTGTTTAGGATTTTAAAGATGAGGCATGCTGTGATGGGAAAGTGAATTATATATCTATATAAGTAAATTTAAATTTAGATTATTTTATCTCCTTTAATTTTTATATATGTCAAAGGACAGCAATCTGTTTGGGTCGTGTATTTGTCTTAATTTCAGATTATTATTTTCATTTTTATTTTCCTTTATTACTGTTTATCATTATTTATCTTCCAGTATGTCAAATTTAGTTTTTTTTTCAATGATCAGAAGTATTTAATTGCTATTTTTACTTAGATTATGTATTGTATTTATATTTTGTATGTGATTTGTATTGTTGTTCAACAACTCACCTTGTTCCGATCTTTAGATCTTATAACAAGTATTAAATAAATAAAATAAATAATAAATATTATATTATATTGATTGTGATTAGGTCGGCAGAGCTGGAAAGCATCAGAGATTATTTTCCGTGATAGTCTGCTTCTTTTCGTGGTCATCGACCGGTTTCGGGCGTACGCCCATTTCTGTTATAACGTAGATTTGCATTGAGTATATTGATTTTGCTCTATAAAAATTTGTGTTAACACACTAGTTTATCAAGATATCTTGATGATGTGCGAACACCCAAAACCGTTGTTGACTGACAAAATGAACCAGGCAGCGTAGATATAATAAATGCAATTTATTTTGTTGTAATAAATGCAATATATTCTGTTATATTTTGTCAAAAACAGTGTGATAACATAGACTTGCATAGAGCAAATTCTGCACTGTTTTGACAAAACATCCTGATGATAGGGGCGTACGTCCGAAACCGGTCGATGACCACGAAATTTCATTGTCATTCGGTTGCTGTATAACTTTTTCTTTCAGTGTAACAACCATGGGGATAATGTCAAATTTTTATAATAGAGTTTTTCTTTGGAATTACATGTTTAGAAGAACTCTGAGGACATAAAAGAAATATTTTGGTCATTATGTTTATGTATATGTTTGAGCAGTAAAACTTAAAAACAAAAATAAGTCAGACTCAAACTTAACTCAAATATATTTTAGTTATCAGCAAAGGGTCCGGATATCTCCGTGGTCAGTAAAATCCGTTATCCGGAAGTGTACTAATTTTTTTACATTTTTCAAGATTTTCTCAAGAATGGCTGCAGCGTTTTTCATTAACTTGGTCAACTAACTGCACATTTACAGTGTTGTCACATTGGTTGAAAATTTTCCCGGGATAAATGTTAATGGGGAGGTTTTGGATAGCTGGATGCTAGTAGTGTAGTCTCTAAGTTGTAGTTTCAGTATAATATGAGGTCCCTTACTACTCGTCGTTGTTTCATAAGATTTTAAAAACGTTGAAATCGATCTATTTTTTTTTTTTGCATTAGCAGAAAACCATAGCCAACTCAAATTAATCTTCAATATTCTACTTATCCAATATTTACCAATTTTCTATTTGCAGAATCTAAAAAATTTGCATAGTGCATTACACAACTCAAAACAAAGTTGGTGCCTGTAGTATTAATTTATAATTAAAGGGGTTTGAGGGAGTTAAAGAAGTTTCAGTTATTTTGGTAAACAATACTTTTCTTTCTCTCGCATATCCGGGACAAATCATTATTGAATGTTCTAGCGTTCGAGTCTCTCCACATTCGTTACGTTGCGAGTTCTCTGATATGCCAATCCTGTGGTAGTAAGCTTTACATAGACTGTGATTAGCTCGCATTCTGCAAATTATTCTTATAATGTTTTCTATTAATAGACAATCCATAATACCACGGCCTTCTATAAACTTCAGGATTTATGGATTTATAAAATAACCTCTTTTAAAGACTCCTCATATTCACATTGCCAAACATTCCATATTCCTTTTTTTTTTGCATAACAGGAAATACGTCACTTATGGGAACTTTATTTTTAACGATCATCCCAACGCCAGTAACTTGTTTCGGAAACGAGTCGGCCGATTCATTTCCTATTAAATTTGAATGTACCTTGATTCATACAAAGTAGACTGTACATCCTTTAGCATTAAAATTTCACTAACAATCTGATTGAGATTCAAATTCTTAATATAGTTACTCAAATTAAGAAGAGAGCCAATCGATCTTATATTATTATATTACAATGATTGTTGAATTTTCTGTTCTGATTAAAATCTAAGATTTTTAACTTCTGTAAAAGTTGCTTATTTCGCCCATTTCAGTTTTATTTATTAAAACAATTTAATTAATTAATCAATTAATTTTTTTTTATTAAAACAATAATTTCTATTACAGTTTCAAGATGTCTCCATTCCACCCCATGCAATCAGTTGCATAATTTTTACGACAAAACTAGTTGCAACTGAACTAATGGTTACTTGGGGGGGGGGGGGGCTACAACAAAGACATGTAATGGTTTTTAAAAGTGATAAATCCAACTCAGAATAATTTAAGACAGTCGGAGAAAACAGGAAAAAATTTAAATCGAAGAATTCTATATTAGCAACTTTTAATTTAAACGTAATGATAAGTTTGTAATTACTTTTATAAAGTTAACTATTTCCTTTAAATTAATATAATAATAATAAAAAAAAAACTAATTTATTTATTTAATGTTCAAAATAAATTAATAATAATTACTTATAATAATCTGGTTTGACACATGCACACACCTTTCTCTTCCTGCATTCCTGTAATTTCTATATCACAACTAATTTTATAAAAAGTGAAATTTTTGCAACTAATTTAGTTCTATTAATATCACCGAGGAAGAGAAATCGTATATGCAGCGAATAGTGCATTAAAATCTACATTAACATTGCAATACTCCCACAAAAATGTGTATTAATTAAAAATGTCATATACAAAATTAAGGAAATCGTTGCAACATTTACAAGAATATTGTAAAAATTAAACTGAAAATTAATCAGTAATATGGTAACTTCAGGTTTAGAAATTTTAATAGAAACGTTTATGTTGCGGTTGGTTTCATTTGAAATATCATGTTCGAAACTAAACCAGTTATTTCTTCATTTACATCATTCTGGACATTACTTACTCCACTCTTGAATCTGATTCCTTAGTTTCTTTACTCAAATATTTTGAGCTTCTGTTAAGATTACTTTTTTCTCATTTAGAAGTTCCACAGGGTAGTATACTTGGTCCTATCCTTTTAAACTTTACAGAGCGCTAATATTCCGAAGATGCGGAAACAACTCTTTCCTCGTTTTTGTGGTTGGTTCCGCAGAGCTGGAAAGCATCATTGATATTTTCCATGATAGCCTGCTTCCTTTTGTGGTCATCAGCCGGTTTCGGGCGATCGCCCATCATCAGGATGTTTTTGTCAAAACAGTGTGATAACATAGACTAGCTTAGAGCAAATCTCTGAAACTATTTATTCACTTGCAAATGATACTGTTTTCCCATCCGTATATAAAGTTCCCGTCATATGCCCTGATTTGATAGCACTCGAACTGTTCTCGAACATTGGGACAATATAGGCAGTTCTTGAATGTGTTACAGCAAATAGTGCCGAGATAAAGCCCTTAGTAAAACTTGAAATCTACCACTGACTTCCTTAGAACCGCGTAAAATTAATTGGTTTATGTCTGTACATTCAGCAGTCCAGGTTTAATGATAATCGTTGGAGAAAAAAAAAAAAGGAACTCAGAAACTTATTCTTTGGAAATAAACTTCCCAGGACTGAGGTAGGTTAATACTTTTTGGGCTATTACGATTGGTCTTTAGCTTGCATTAGCTTCAAAACAGAAGTAAGCTTCAGGTGACTGGGGGGACACCTGAAGTAGTTGGATACCTAAAGACACTTCAGAAATGTTTTAGCATTTAATATGCCTGTCCTCTTTAGCATCTTCGTCGATGTGGCACTCTCTGATTGGAAGAGAAAATGCTCGAAAATGGGAGTGAAAGTGGGAGAAGGTACCCTGTACACGTTGCAGTTTTCGGACTTATTGCTGAAGATGAGGAAGACCTAGCATACATGGTGGTAGGCAGATCTTCTCCAACGTCCCTGATTGTGGATGATTGGCAGCTACATACGTGTATCGAGTTTAAGTACTTAGGTGCCTGGTTATCAGCTACTGGGTCTTCAGAATTGCATATCCAAAAGAAAATTGTAAAGGGAAGGCAAACTATCCAATTACTAAACTCGATACTTTGGAGGAAATCTATCCGCATGGAAATTAAAAAAAGGTTCTTCCACGTTTTCTTAGCGAGTATAACCCTCTACGCGGCAGAAACTTAGAGCCAAATCCGGCACGTGCCAAATCCGGAAATCCGAAGACGTGTTGGAATACAAAAAAACTTTTTGTATTCCGTTCAAACACGTCAGTTAAAATGGTACGGCCACATGATGCGAATGAGCCTAGATAGACGGCCTAGGAAAATCATTGATTTTATTCCTAGTAAGAAGAGGAGGAAAGGCAGACCTAGGAAAACTTGGATGGAGGGTATCACTGAAGAAATGGCCTCTAGAGGCCTTCAGGAAGGGGAGTGGGACGACAGGGAATCTTGGACTTTGGGCATTGGGGATATAATTCCTTAGGAATTGTTTTTGGCCCTAATAATAATAATAAAAAATTACATATTCTGTAAGGAGGAGATTTACGGACTATCCAATGAAGGTTTAGAAACCTAAATCTTTAGGAAATCCTTGGAAGGGGCAGATTGAGAGATCTCATTCCGGCCGCCTTCCAGAGAGGCACTTTTCTTCTCAGAATAATATACTCTTCAAAAAGAAAGGACCCACTTCAAATTTGGAATTCTGACATGCTTTTAATATGCCTAATTAACATTTGTGATAAGACCATACATACATTATACTGGAGTAGCTCTTTAGCTAAGCGTTGCAGCTCTACCATGTATCTTGTACCCGGGAAAAATGTTGCAAATGAAGATGACAGGCCCATTATTTGAATAGTTAAAATACAATGTTTCAAGAAAATCTTTGGAACTGTTTATGAGAAAATCGCAAAAAAATAACTCAGTGAAGACGCACTCCTGATGATATATTTTAACCGAAACCTGATGTGCCAGATGTGGTATTTTAACGAATATCAAGTTACTAAGATCTGTCTGAGATTTTTCGTGTTTTATTACAATATGTTATTTTATACTCGGAGATCTCAAAATATGTTTTTCAAGTTTCAAGCTCAATTTTTTGGAAAATTTAATACGATCGTAATAATTTCTCTTAGAGACGTAAGAGAAAGTAACAAATGTAAATAAAAATGAATGGATAATTGCTAGCTGCTTCGAGTTATTAACTTAATTATGGTAATATTTCCAAAAAAATTGGAATGAACGTGTAGAAATAATTCTATAATGGAGAATCTATAGTATATTAGTTTTCTCCCTGAAAGAAGTTATCTATGGGTACATGGGGAGTTAGTAAATTGGCGCCTGATGATATTTCTCATCGTCCCAGTTCAATTACATTATAAAAGGAATTTGGTGCCGAGGTTATTCTCTATGGTCTTTCTTTGGTCCATGGAGGATGAAGAGGAGATGAAGGTTTGAACGAGATAGAGGGGAAGAATGAAGAGAGAGATCGTACAGAGCGGAGATAAATCTTGTTCAGAGTCAGCTAGGAGAGACAGGCTATGACAGATTTACGGGGAGGAAACACAAGTGAGAGAGAGAGAGAGAGAGAGAGAGAGAGAGAGAGAGAGAGAGAGGCAGACAGACAGAAAATGAGAGAAAACAAAACGAACAAGAGAGAAGTCTGCCCTCCGGCTGGCAGAGAGGACCAGGGTCCAAGAGCACAACTACTACGTCACAGGAATCACACTGTATGAGTTAGAGAAACAAAAAACACAAGTCTTTGTAATAGGAAAAAAAAGCTTTTTTTTAATATTTAATTTAAAACAAATAATAATAATAATTTTTAATTTATTAATAATATTCTCTAACTTTTGTCAAAAAATTTCTATTTGTTTCAATAATTTAAAAAAACACGAACTGACCACCTTACATTAAAACGATCTGTTTGTGAATTTGAAGAGTCTTCTTCAGTAGATATCATGTCCCTGCAATAGCTTAATTCACATTTATTCAAATTACTCATCAGATAATATACTCGTATTTCTTGATCTCCATCAAGTAATGTATTCATTAATGAATATTATAAGAATATAATGTATGATATTCATTCGTTAATATATTCATTCATTAATGAAGTACACTACATCCATTTAAATAATATTTAAATATTAAACAATTAAATAATATCAGAGACATTTTTCATTGTAGCCTGCTTCATTTTGTGGTCATCGACCGGTTTCGAGCGTTCGCCGATCTTCAGGACGCGTTTGTCAGACAGTGTGATAACACAGACTTGCATAGAGTAAATTCAGTTTATTATACTCGTACACTGTCTGGCCTTTTTAATTGTATAAACTAAATTTGCTCTGTGCAAGTCTGTGTTATCACACTGCCTGACAAACGCATCCTAAAGATGGGCGAACGTCCGAAACCGGTCGATGACCACAAAATGAAGCACGCTACCATGGAAAATGTCTCTGACGCTTTCCAGCTCTGCGGAACCAACCACCACAATTAAATAATAATAATTCATATAGTAGTTAAGTGAGAAATACTCATAAGTTACAATTATTGCATTGTTGATAAAGAAAGTCTCCTTTTTTAAAAATGATTCTTTTAAAAATTCCTTTGGAATATATTGAGGATTAATTAAATATAAAGTTAGAATAATTAGAGTTTTTTCTTAAATATAAATAGCCAAAGAAACTGCGGATTATTAGGAAAGGCTTTTCCTAAATCTTTTTCTCAAAGATAGTGCACGTTAAGAATTCCAGCGCCCTACCCCATGAAATAAAATCTGATTTGAAAGCTCGAACACTACTTTACTAAGAAGATTAGGTTTGCAGCTTCCTCCAACATCCTCAAAAAATCAATTTAAAAAAAAAATATATATTTCAAACAAAATTAACGGGCATTAATGTTGTATATAATACATAGTATCAAAAGTTTAAATAATAATATAATCGTTGGTACCACTTTTGAGAAATACGCGACTAACTGAAGAAACTATTTATTAAGACGCATTTCTGGTTGATGGATTTTGACCGTATCATTTGTGTTAGTTGTGGTGTTTGAAGAAAGTTTGTCAATTTTATAACTATATTAATAAGAGAAAAATAAGTAAGAGAAATAAGTAATAATATAAGTAAGAGAAAATTCTGTAAATGTTGCACACCAATTTTTTTTTTTAATTTTATTTAGTTTATTTTCACACAACTTTCTCTTCCTACAGTTTTCAAAATTGTAATTTACGAATTTTTGGGTTTCTATACCAAATTTGATGAAATTCTTTGGAGTTAGTCGAAAACTGAAAAAAAAATTTCAGTTAAAGCGCACTTTCGGTTTACTAATTTTCTTGAAACTCTGAATTTCGGCCATCTATTTATTTCTAATTAATTTTGTTTGGATAGTAGAATTGTATAATCAAACTATGATAGCATTTTAGAGGAAAACCTAATCCCACCCTTCCCCCCAAAAGTGCCCATAAATGAATTTTTCCAGAGAAATGTTTTAAATAAAAGTTGTAGATCTTTCTATGTATAGTTGATTTAATATGTTTGAAGAAAATTGTCGTACCCATTTTTGAGAAAATTGCAAGAAAGTAAAAAAAAAAAACTAGTAAATTGGTACTTCCGGTTGAGGAATTTTGACAGATAACGTACATACATACACACAGTGTTACACCGTGATAACGGACACACACACATATACACCAATCATTTGCTAAAAACCACTTTTTTGGACTCAAGGGAGCTCAAAACGGATATTTCCGGTGAAAACTCGATATCGAAAATTAGACACGATTACAATACTTTCTTCTTACTAGGAATAAGAGAAACTAAAAATACTTCATATTTTGAACAATTGGCAAAAACTAAAGCCGCCTACACACGTTACTGCATACTTGAACGGAATACATGCGCAGGTCTTTTGCGCAAGTATACATGTGATCCACACGGCTCATGTATACTTGAACAGATACCAGCTGGCGTCTATGGCCGAAGACAACGATCTCGCTTTAGCTGCTCTTGTTTTAATTTACCAAAGAAAAAGTCAACGAAAAGATCGTTCTTTGTGGTATAAAGAATGGCTGAAGATACGAAAAAGCTATTCACACATTAATTTATTATCCCTTAGTCCTCCAAAAAAGTGAACATATTATAGTACCACAGTGTGGGCACATAAACAAGCTTTCAGCGTCGGTACCAACCCCAGAACGCTGCGATTCTTCCAGTTTCTTCCTCTCCTTCCTGATATTGGTACGCATCCTGTTAATCTTTTTCACTACTTTATCTCGAGTAACATTTGGCTCTATTTCTGAAAGTTTTGTTATTAGTCTGGCATAAGCAACGTTTTTTTTTTCCTTATCGTGGTAGTCTTTACATTTTACATTCCACGGACACGGTTCGCTTTCATAGATATGAATAAATTCTTCTATAAATGATCTATGCCCCTTCCTAAAATTAACCGACATAATTATTTATAAATTATAAATTTTAATAATATAACCTTTATACACTTTTACTCGCACAGTAAAAGAAACGCTTTGGCGAGCACAAGACTGAGAGGTTGCACAAGAACGTTTTAAACATAAACAAGATGGCGGCACAAGTATGCAGTATGAAAGTTTAAACATTTTCTGACTTTTGCAAGTTTTCCATACAAACGATCAAGTATGCATGTACAAGCGGACTGCGCATATATACCGTACAAGTATGCAGTTACGGTGTGTAGCCGGCTTAAGTAAAAAGACTGGTATAAAAATTTTGAATACTTCAAACTTTCTTCAATTTTGGAATTTATATTCGAAGTTTATTTGTTTTAGCATGCATATAGTAGTGGTGGGGGTAAATCGTTGGCCTAGTATTGCAATGTGTGTTAAGCTTACAAACACGCACACAGACCAATTGCTTAAAACATTTTTTTCACATTCACGCGACTTTAAAACGTGAACATTTTGATACTGTCACAATACTTCCTATTATAGAAGTACGAGAAATTTAATACTTCTTACAGGTGTAAGAAAAAGTTAATATAATCCTCTAAAATATCAAATAAAACATTTTTATAATCAGAGCGATCCTAAAATCTAAACATTTTCTTTTATTTATTTTTTTTTTATTTTAAATTGTAATGATAAACTTTTTTGTTTACTAATTGCCATGGCGACAGGCGCCCTGCACACCCACACGCGGCGGCCCAGTTATTACATACAATTCCTACTAATTATTCGTGCTGGATTAGTGACTATTCCTTCTTGTTTTTACAAATTTTAATTTATTCAATGAACATAACTGGACGTTTCGACCTGATGAGGTCATCATCAGCTAGTATTTGCATTTAGTTCATGTCAACAGTTGTTATAAAGAACTGTATTTAAATCCATTCTTTGGGCGAAATATCTTAAATTATTTAATTTAGAAGAACATGTAGAAAGTTTGGAAAAAGTTTATTTATAAGAGTGAGCGGTTTTATAAAACAAATATTGTGAAAAACGTTTAATACGAAGCTGAAGCGACCGAAATATTTTTTCATATTAAAAGGATGCATGCCAAAAAAAACTCACCAATATTTTCGATGTCGTCAAATTTTATTAATTCGTTTTCCTGGTGAAATTTACAATTGTGTACATACATTAACAGTCTATTCTTACATATATAGGCGGTATCGTGTAGGGACAATATATATTATCCAATACATCGTATTAGATACATAAATAATTATATTATGTACATACATAATTATATGTATTAAATAAAAAACACATGAAAAAATTATTTTTTGGGGAAAAATTTGATATTTTTTTTTGCAGTGCTTTCTTCAACATCAAATTGTCGACAAATTGTTCGATATTGTAATGACATGACAAGGTCATAGCAATGTCAAACCTTCACAACACATAACAAAAGAAAGAATAATTTATAACTAGTGGCCAGCTTATCGGTGCTTGCTTTGATGTAAAGTATTGACTCTTGGTTTTGTTTGTTTGGCCGCGGCCTTGTCTTGAAGACAGCGGCCGGCTAGACCACTAGTTATAAATTATTTCTTTCTTTTGTTATGTGTTGTGAAGGTTTGACATTGCTATGACCTTGCCATGTCATTACATCGGTCATAGCAATGTCATTACAATATTGTCCATCGTTTTATTCATTTTGCCATTCGAATGCGCATCTAAATAACTGGGCATACTTTTCATGAAGTTCCGCATTTCTGATATGGTGATTCACCGATTTCGACACACACAATTTGCCGACTTTGAGACACAATCATCACCGAAATCGAAAACTAACTGATCAGTAGATTGAAATATTTTGACAATGGCAGTGTCTCTATCTACCCAAAAACAAGCGGTAACATAGCAACAGTGGCAGCCATTGTTTATTTTGTACGAAAAAAATATGCCAAAAAATCTGAGTGACGATGCGACTGCAGAAAACAAGTATATTTCGTTTGTCCGGGAAGCGAAAATTTTCGTGTTAAGCGATTTTTGTTTCGTGTTAAAAGAAAAGAAATGTATGAAATTACATATTATATTGTCGGGACCGCAGTATTATTTTGTGTTAATCGATTTTTTCATGTTAAGCGTTTTTCACTGTACTTTACAAGTATAACACATTATTAGCACAAAAACAATCAATAACTGAAAAGAACACTACCTGGTTTGTTTGGTAAAATAGCAAACGGCTAGGATAACTATTTAAAAAACGGGAAGGTTATGTAAGTTTATTTTTACAATGCTTCGAAAAATATACAAAAAAAATAAATACCTATATTGTTTAATGTAACATTTTTGGGTGTGAAATTAGTAAATAATTGTATTAAATAAATTTGATTTTATGCACTGTGGGATTAGAATTGAATTTCAATATTTATGATTTTTTTATATATTAATTATTTCATAATTCTATATTAATATATATTACTTTATGCAAGACCGATTTTAGTCGATGGCCAGTTTTTTTTACAATCAGTTTGATTTGAAACAAAACTTTTATTTGGAAACCAACAGTAAAATCCTCAAGAACAAAATTTCCACCTAAAATCGTAATGTACGCTTTAAGTCTCTCCTTAGCCAATCATCGATCTAATTACGCAGAAATTTTTCCGCGGATAATTGTGAGCTGTCTGCATAAAAACTCCTTTAAGTTGTTTAGACCGTCGTTTGTGACAAGCTATATTCTTTCCAATATGAAACTATAAACGGACCTTAATAACCTAGGCAGGAGGAACAAAGTTACCCTTTGGTGGGTGCCGGGGCATGTTGGCATTGAAGGGAATGAGATGGCCGACGCCCTGGCCAAGATAGGCGCTACGACCCCGCTCCTAGGGCCGGAACCTTTTTGTGGGGTCAGCGACCAGTTTCTGATGGAGGAACTTAGGAAGGAGGAGGAGACGAGAAGATCTCAACCCTGGTACTCCCTCCCAGGTTTGCGGCAAGCCAAGATCTGCTTGGGAAATTATAACCAACAGAGATCGGAGGCCTGCATCGGATTGGGCAAGAACAAGCTCCACATTCTTACGGGTTTCTTCATGGGGCATTGCCGACTTAGAGGGCACCTGGTGAAGCTGTGTTTGGAAGGTGGCAGCTCATGCAGATTCCGTGGGGAGCTGGAGGAAACTCCATTACATCTCCTAACAGACTGCGAGGCTGCCACTCAGAGAAGATTCAAGAACCTGGGTAGCTACCAGGTGGAGGAGGGGGATATACCCTTCTAGAGCCTGTCAGGGTATTGGGATTCCTCAGGGATCTCAAACTGAGGATGCTTTGTAGAATGGATGTTCAGAGAAGGTCATCTGTTCGGGTGGTGTGGGCATAGCCTGCGACACCCAGGAGGCATAGCACAATAGATCAAAAAGGGTCGCGGTGAATTGGCCCCCCCTTCAAAAAAAAAAGAACAAAAAACTATAAACGCAGTCTAAGGGATTGGAGGTCTAGTTTTTCTGCACTCAGCAGCACTAACTAACTGAGGAACCTTCCATTTTAGCCACACTTATGTGAATCTCGCCTTATTTGTAGATGCTAAATCTTGCTTAAGCACCCAATGAGGGTTTGAAAATTGGCTTTTATTTAAAGGTTTTGCTACGAGTTTTAAAATATATTCTTGGCAATTCTTAGCGCAAGTTTTAATATCTGTTTCAGATAAATGAATTTCTGTAGCTTCCTGATAACTAACTCCAGTTTACCAAAAATTAATGATATTTGAATAATGTCCACTTTCAACTCAACCGTGGGGGTGAAATTCTTCGTCTATGCTGATTTTTTTATTTTTATTCGGAAACAGAAATTTATCTGTGAAGACCATGTGCGTAAAGCTGAACAGAACTTTAGAACTGTTCGGTTTAGTTTGCTTTAGAGCAGGTGGAATTCACCAATAAAAACTTTTCTCTAGGATCACAGTCTCGACATACTAGATCTTTTTGAGATGTTTATTTGGCGAGAAATGATTTTTGTTTCGTAAGTAGTTTCTCCTGATCCGAGTTGTCACATCTTTGACCGTGTTTTGTGCACGAACTGTATAAGGACAGGTCCCCGGAATTGGGGTGTTTGCTGAAAAGAGGGTATCACTGTATCTGCTAATGGTACGATAAACGACATAAGGGTAATACCCAGAGAATAAAGTGTCTCAAAAATCTGGCAAGCTTACTTATCTAGTCAGCTCACAAATTTCCGCTGGAAAATTCTGGGTAATTCGATTCGAAAGGGTGCATTAAGACTCGTGGTAGTCATTTTGAATATTTCATTTTTATTGTTTTTAAGAATGTTACTGTTCGTTCTCAAATAAAAGTTTTGTTTTATCTCAAACGGTTTCATCTCACCCCAATCCATCTTAATGGTATGTGTAATGACATGGAAAGTCATACCAATGTCAAAGTGGTTCCAGCCAGCTTCTATCTTAACAAAGGATGGCAGTAATAAAAGAGCAATTTATAACCAGCGACCTAGCAGGCCGCCGTCTTCAAGACAATGCCGGCCAAACAAACAACAAAGCCCTTTTCAATACTTTACATCAAAGCAAGCACCGATAAGGTTGGCCACTGACCTGAATAAGGTCAGCAAACTACGAAAGTCGCACAAGGTCGCACACTAGGACAGATGTCTTGGTGTGAGTGTGGCCAACACCGATATATAAACTCTATCATATACAACGAGAGATCATTATATCATATACGACTATACAAGCACGTCTATATACACGAGCAGCAGTTTACGCGACTATACACAGTTTCATTTAAACTTATTATCTTTTAGTAGTGCATCTTAGTTCGTTTATTTTATCATTCTAATTTATTACTTATTTATCTTCTATTTATTCCTAAGTATTTTGCTAGTTATTAGTTACCATTTATACGTAAAAATTATTGTTAAAATACAGTTTATTTTTATAAAATCCGTATTAATAATCGAACACTAACTTTCCAAATCTCTCAACTAACTTCCGCCCTCTTCAAGACATCTACTACGTCAGGAATCACATCAAACGATTCCATTACATATGAGTAAAACATTCATACCGTCTGGCATTTAAACTTTTACTAATAAAGTAAATTGCAATTAATTAGATAACTATGTAATAATAATAAATAATATGAACCCTTTGTATGAAACACTTGATTAACTGTTTTATCAATATTTGAACCGTTCAGAAGCCAATATGATTAAATCGATTTTTTGAAATTTCCAGATTTTTGTAAACTTTAATAAAATAAATAATATTATTTTTATTTTGTTAAAGAATTTACTCGTTGCTCCATTTTTTTTCTACGACAAATTTTTTTTTTTTTAATGGCCTCTCGGGTATATTTTGTATAATAATTTCAGAAGCCGCTATAAATAAGTCTACCATTTAACCGAATATATTCCACTAATACTAATAAAGTGTGACTTTTACAGGACATTAAGAACAATACGTGGAGACGAATATTTGAATTTTTTTATTGCATTTGTAATCAGGAGATTTTTATTACGAAGAATAAATACTTTTTTTGTATTATTTTACTAATGAAGTTCATGAATACATAAGTATTTGTATATTTTTCACTTGAAAAAATGTAAGTTTGAAATGTTTTAAAACATTGTCTCCAAAGCTAATAGGTGTTTACTTTTTTGTTTGTATATGGTTTTACATATATATCTTATTGTTGTTGTGGTTGGTTTCGCAGAGCTGGATATCATTACAGATAGAGATATTTTCCATGATAGCCTGTGTAAAGAGATGGCAAGAGAGAGAATTAAGAGAGAGAACGACCCTCTCTGGTACTCTTTGACTTAAGCAGGCTAGAGTGGGAGAATCTGTATATAAGCCAGAGAGAATCTACCTAGATATCTATCTATCAGATTCAACCTCACATCGCATCGTGTCATATCTCTACTCTCACCTTTTATTCTATCAAAATCATTACAAGTCCAGTGCAGTTTGTGTAAACTTATAGCGATATTATAACAGTGTCTTCATATCTCGTCTAATTAATCAAACCTAATTTCTCTCCTCATCAACTCCATTTTAGCCTGCTTCTTTTTGTGTTTCATCGACCGTTTTCGAGCGTTTGCCCATCATTAGGATGTTTTTGTCAAAATAATATAATATAGACTTGCATAGAGCAAATTTCATACTATTTTGACAAAAAAAAAAATCCTAATGATGGGCGAGCTGCCGAAACCGATCGATGAACAAAAAAAAAAGAAGCAGGCTATCACGGAAAACATCTCTGATAACTTATTGTGTTTTTGAGCATACATCGTGAAAAAAGACTACATACGTTTTTGATCTTTTTTTTTTTTTAATTTATTAATTAATTTTGCACCTGTGTACAATGTACAACAAGCAAAAGTGATGAGTGCGTAATTTGTGTATATACATATGTACATGTTACTTGAGAGATATGAACGACGACCATCCAGTGATGGAAGCCGTTAGTTTACCACTATGGCAAGCTTACACAGCAGCTACCCTAGGAGGTCGAAGTTATACGTTAAGATGGTCGCGTGGCCACCGCCGCTTCAGCCTCCGACAAGGATTTTTGGGCAGTGTTCTGGTTGACATATTCTGGATCAGAGGATTATGGTGACAATTTAGTTTGGAGTGAAATTTTGTGTAACGAAATTGGGCTAGCTCTGAGATGAATGGAATGTTAAGGTCGGAGTGGATTGTGTGGTTGGAGACGTAGAAGGGAGCATCAACTACTGTTCTTAGGATCTTAGATTGTAGAGTTTGAAGTCGGTTAAGGTTGGATTGTTTTGCAGTGCCGTAGAGTTCTATGCCGTATGTCCAAATGCGGGCTAAAAGAGCAGTATATAGCAATTTTTTGTTCTTTAAAGTCAGTTTTGAACGTTTGTCAAGTAGTCGTTTAAGCATTTTATATCTTAAGTTGCAGTCAATTCGTTTCAGTCTGGTATGAGGGTTCCATGTTAGTCGTTTGTCAAGAAATAATCCGAGATATCGTACTTGGTTCGCAATGGGAAGGATAATATTGTTAAAGTAAAGAGGAGGAAGAGTTTTTTTGTTTAAGGTGAATATTATGAGTTTGGATTTAAGTTCGTTTGCTTTGATCCTCCACTGGCGGAGCCAAGGTTCAAGAATATGAAGATGAGATTTTGATCAATTTAGTAAACAAAAGAATTACAAAGTACGTATGTATGTAAAAAAAAAAAAAAACATTAATTTTCTTAATATTGTGGTTTGATTGGACTTATTCACATTGGCTTTTGGGAATGGATCATTTGTGGCAGGACTAAATATTAAACTTATATAATCATAAATCCAAGGTTACACAGGAGGAACAGATCTCTTTCCGGTCAGATGACGATGGAAATACAACTGAGGTTGTTTAAAAAGAAAAGATTCAGATAGATTAGCCATAAAAAAAAAAAACAATAAAATGAAATAAAGAAATTCTTTTGTAATAAACACTTGTAATTATATAACCTGAGTTTAACATTCAATAACTGAACTATAATCAAATACATTCAAACATGACTAATTTTTTAATTAATAATAATAATAAATTAATATAAAACTGGTAGTTAAAAAAAATATAAAAAATCAATATAAGATATTGGCCTAAATCTAGTAAGAGTCCACTTTTGATAAATTACCTTTCAAGTTTATCTCATGCATATTAAAATAAAATCCTTTTATTTTGTGGCCACTGTTAATGGAGTGAGGGAAATGATTGTAATATTGTAAAGGCGGTCACTTGTTTAGTTTTTAATTTTTTTATTATTTTTTTTCCGTTGTATTCCAAGTATCATTTGTTAAAAGTAAAAAAAAAAAAAATACTAGTAATTATTTGTAATAAATTCATGTTTTTATAAATTTATAATCTGTTGGTTTTTGTGAGAATACAATTTAAATTACTTGGAATTTTGTATTAGATCACAAAAAACTGTTTTTTTTTTTTTTTAAACCACTCAATTAATGAAAAATTATATATGCAATTGATTAAAATTATGTATGCAATTTATTACATTCAAAATGTTAAGGTTTTTTTTTTTTTTATTTCTGTGTAAACATGTTATTAATGTATTTTTCTTTTCTTGTTAAGAAACATTTTAATTTACACTTATAGTTAGAAACCAGTGCTATTATATAATCCATTCAACGCAAAAAACAATTAAGACCAACGGTTTTTTTTTAAAAGGTTAGAAAATAACCTTAAGGGTACGGCTAGACCGACGGATTTTGACGCACATATTTTGCGTTAAATAACGCAAGAAATATGGACTGCGCTGATACTAGGGGAAGTGGCTAGACGCTTCTGAAATTATAATACGAAGTAGACGGACACGCGTTCTCAAGGTCATAACGCAGAAGGAAGGATCCGAGCCCATACTTCATCGAGAAATAACGCAGTGTGCCTAGATAATGCAGTGGCTAGATGGGTGGAAAAGAACGCAATGAAGGTTGCCATTCTGTTTGAATAGCTCGCTTGTACTCGCTTTTGAATTTTGGTATATTTTATATATCATATTATTTTGGTGCATTGTTTATATAAACAAGGATTATTACATTGACAGTGAAGTATTAATTCATGAAGTACATTTGAGAACCGAAGTACAAACGAATTAAATTTATCGACATACGATAGTATTCATAATTTAAATATGGGTAATTTTGAAGTTTATAACGTAGATTTATGAACTTTTCTTTATAATCTCGATCACAAATTATTGGATGCACCTACCAATTTCTCTGTCGTTTCTGTTTATGACATCGTCGTCTTACAACCATTAACGCAGTGACTACTACCGATGTAATGCTTAACTTTGCCATACTTTTTGCACAATATATTTCTGCTAAATGCTTTTGGAATGACACGATCTCCACTGATGGAACTATTGTACTACGTTCAAACTCGATCATGTAGCCGGTCCACTGGGAAACCTACTTTGATGACATCCTGACCAAATTAACCGCGGAAGGCTTTCATTGCCTTGGGTTCGCGGACGATCTGGCAATCGTGGTGAGGGGGCGGTTCGTGGCAACTGTCTCGGAGCGCACTCAGGGGGCGCTCAATATTGTGAACAAGTGGTGTAGAGCGGAGGGTCTCTCCATCAATCCCCACAAAACTCAAGTGGTTCCTTTTACGAGGAAGAGAAATTTACAAGGCTTACAACTTTCCAATAATCGGAGGGGTCGCGATCCCCTTTGCCATGGAGGCCAAATATTTGGGAGTCATTTTTAACCGAATGCTGACATGGAACGATCATATTAATATTACCGCACACAAAGCCAAAATCGCCATGGGTAGGTGCAGGAGGCTATGCGGAAAAGTTGGGGATTAAACCCGACGATGACTCTGTGGATTTATACCTGTGTGGTGAGACCAATGGTAACCCACGGGGAGGTGGTGTGGTGGACAAAGACCTTGCAGATGGGGGATCGGGAGCGCTTGGAAGTATTCAAAGGCTGGCTTGCTTGAGTACGACGGGTGCTTGATGACTACCCCCACTGCGGCCTTGGAGGTCCTGCTAAACCTTCCACCACTCCACATTTACGTCCAAGGCGTTGCAAGAGCAGTTGTGGCACGACTACAACATGGGCAAGTGCCCATTTATCCCAGGCATTCTGGGAGGTACCAAGACTTATGGGAGGAACTGGAGGCGGACCCGATCCTGGGCCTGCCTACGGACATAATGACTCCTAGGTATGACTTCCAAAAACCCTTCAAAGTCTTGATATTAGACAGAGGGCGTGGAAGAATGGGCCGCCAATTACAGGCGAATCTATGTGGTACACGGACGGGTCCAAGGTGGAAGATAGAGTGGGAGCCGGCGTGTACGGGGCTCACCCGAGATGTAGTATCTCGGTGGGCCTGGGAAGGCGGTGAGCCTGGGAAGGCTAACTACGGTCTTTCAGGCGGAGCTAGTCGCGATTATTATCTACGCCGCCGAAATAAGAAGACGGGGAGTGTATAACTCCAGAGTCGTGATTTATTCGGATAGCCAGGCTGCTCTGCGGGCAATTGACTCGTGGGAGATCAGCTCAAGGCTGGTGTGGGACTGCCTAGGTGCACTCAGGGAAATTAGTAGCCATAATAAGGTCTTCCTGGTTTGGGTACCTGGGCACTCGGGTTACAGAGGCAATGAGGCGGCGGACCGCCTGGCCCGGGAGGGTTCAATGAGAGCACTTATCGGGCCGGAGCCGTTCTGTGGCGTCTCAAGATACCTCAGGAGTGCATCCATTAAGACATGGATGCAGGACCGATCAAGGGAATGGTGGGTCAAAACTTCAGGCCAGAGGCAGGCGAAAAAGTTTATCCATAGCCACTCGCCCAAGCTAACTGCGGAATTACTCCAATTAGGCCGGGTGGCCATAAGGATAGCAGTTGGCGTTCTCACTGGCCATTGTAGATTAAATAAGCACATGCATCGCATGGGCCTGGCAACGGATAGCCTATGTAGGTTTTGTCAGGAGGAAGAGGAGACGGCACTGCACGTGGTATGTCAGTGCGAGGGGCTGGTCTGGCTAAGGTACCGCCTCTTTGGTAAAGAGAAGCTGGTGCCAACAAGCCTCAGCCAGGGCCCTCTCTCGGACCTATTAAGTCTTTTAAGGCAAGCACTCGAGAGGGTGCTCTGATGGCAGGTGCTCTGATTGACCACCTGGGAGCCCCCCCCCAATTCCACAGTCCGGCTAAGGACAGGATCGCGGGAGGGTCTCCAACTAGTGGGGTGCCACAATAGATCCTTGGGGTGTCGTGGTGGCGTAGGCTGAAGAGCCAATTCCCCCGTTAGAATCTAGTCTAATCTAATCTAATTCATTTCAATCTCAACGTTCACTCCTCTTCTACCCTAAAGAGCTTCTGAAGAAGGGTACCAATGTTACCCGAAACATAGAGCAACAAAGAATTCTTTTTTCTTTAAAACTCCTCTGGCCATTGCCATATAAAAATCTTATTATAATTTTAAGGCCTGCGGATTTGAAAACCAATTTATTTAAAAAGTGTGTGCACTGAATTTGCTCTGTGCAAGTCTGTGTTATCACACACTGTCTGACAACGCATCCTGAAGATGGGCGAACGCCGAAACCGGTCGATGGACCACAAAATGAAGCAGGCTACCACGGAAAATGTCTCTGATGCTTACCAGCTCTGCGGAACCCAACCACCACAAGAACGATTTATTTTATTAAAATTATATTTATACAAAACCTTTGTGTAAATACCTTAATTTTTACAAAACATTTTAACAATTCAAAAATTCCTCATTGATTTTTTCAAATTAATAATTTGAAGCCAAAATTTATAACCAGTTCAAAGTTTTTGTCTTGTTCTTGAAATCAAAAACTTTTAATTATTGTTAAATTTTAATAGCTTTATTTTGTAAAGTAATAAATCGTATATATTGTATATACAATCAGTATGAAATCTAATCGGCACCTGTGGTTAAATAGAAAATAATAATAAAAAACTACTGATTTGATTGGCGGTATGATATTAACAAGAAATAAATTAATAAAAAAAAAAATAAGAAAATGTTCAGTGTTTCAATAATGTAAGAGTTTATCATGAAGTTGGCCAAATAACCAACTAACACATAATACCCTACAAAATATTATATATAACTATATATATATATTATTATCATATAGTATATAATATCTGACTATATTTCATTCTATCTAATTTGTACATAATTACAAATCCTTTAAGTAGTCAAATCTTATACTATATAGCCATAAATTCATTATCAGACCATAAATGATGACAACCATAAACACTACCCTTTTATTCCATTCTTCTTTTGGTTACATCATATAATAATAATCAAAAAGTATTACATTTCATTTATCTGAAGCTTAAAAATGAGAGACACAACAGACTATACTCTCTGTTCTCTTTCTGTAGACTTGTTTATAAGTTTTTGTGGCCACCAACTTTATCTTTTATTATAATCTATTATACAGAACTTCACCTTCAAGGGATTTCTTTTCTATATGTACATAAATATATGTATAATTAACCTTGACAATAATCCCTTATTATATGATAATACATTTCTCAATTAAAAAAAAATATATTAAAATAAAACAACCTTATAAAATATATGGTTATTAAAAAAGATAAAATAAAAAATATTCACTAAACAATGTGATGTTTACATTAAAATTGTTTATTATTTATTATATGTGTGAATTAGCTTAGATTTATGTTTTTACTGTTCGCATAATGATAGGATTAAAAAAGCATTGATAATAAGAAGATGGCCAACGATAACCTTTTTGAATTTTTTGAAGAACTTTTCCTCCAGATTCACCGATCCTACTAAATAGATTGGGCATACATTAACTAGGATTTACAAGTACGACCTAAACGCATAATGTTAAAAATAAAAAATCTGGTGTATAACATACGCCTTATTGCTATTTTTTTTTTTTTAATTTAATGCGCTTCAACATCTATGGTCATTAGCACCCGGAGCCATCTCAGTGCACTGCCGGCCTCTGGACAGTGTTCTTTTGCTATAGACAACACTGTCCATCACTGGACAGTGAGCTGTAGAGGCTCCTAGGAAGAAAAAAATCTAAGGGTAGCACTGGACTCGAGAACCCTGGACCTCCTCGTGGAAGTCCAATTCGCTAACACTTAGCTAATCCCTTCCCTCTTATTGCTATTGTTATTATGACTATTATAATTATTATTATTCCGGTTGCCTATCGGCCTGAGACCTAAGCCTATGTGGCTTTTATCCTCCCGATTCCCCCCCCCCCTAAATCATCCTCCTAATTAGTCTCTCTCGGTAGTCTGCCGGTTTGTCTACAATATCCTAAAATATCTTTCAGCTCCAACCCTCGCAGGCAATCCCGTGAGCATGATGCCCTCCCAAATACAGGAAACCTAGTACCAGCGAAACGGGGACCCTGACATAGATACCGTTTCCCTAACACCATCATCACAGTTCTGACATGTGGGACTAGACGTTCTCCTAATATTATGCAAATGACTAGCCACCCATATGTGTCCAGTCACTACACCTACTAAGGTCCTCAGTCCTATCCTACTATGTGACAGTAGGAAATCTGAAACCACCTGCTTAGTCCCTTTGGTAAATCATTTTTAGCCTGGACCCTGCGTGTTCTTCTCAGCATTTCTTCAAACTTCTCGTCTCCTAAAGTCTAATGTGACTATCACAGAATCTCTTAGTGACGGCAAAAAGGTAAGGAAGATACCTCTCTTGCCAACCGGTCCACCCCCTCATTGCCCTCTATTCCCGCATATCCGGGTGCCCAGTAGAGCAGCACTTTGCCCCTCCTTTGCTAAGGCATTGAGAGCCTTCTTCCTACATTCTCCCACCAATTTCGAATTCCAACACGGCTTGCTCCAAGCCCTCCCTTATTGCTATTATTACACTATTCCAGTTGACAAATTTTTCTGGAAACTCAGGAGTTTTTACTAAAAGCTTATTTGCTCATAATATTGCATATAAATTGCAAATTTACTTTTTTGAATCTTGGAATAAATCAGCACACATTTTCACTTAAAGGCAGCGATTCTTTCAGTCACAGTAAAAAATATTCATTCCTTAGAACGAAGTCAAAGACTTCGTCATCTAATTAATGAGGAGCATGAATGGATTAACGGGATCCTGTCTGTCCCTATCTCGTTAATCCATTCATGCTTGCCACTAATTAGATGACGAGGCATTTGGCTATTTTTTTTTTTTTAAATAAGAGTGGTTAAATGTACCTTGGAAAACTGCGAGTACCGTAATGGGAAAAGATTCGACGGGAAAGAATGTCGCTAAACCAGCTCCCCCTGAGTCATTTTAAAATGAACATTTCTTGGGAGAAAAAAATTGCAAAAACAAATGATAGGTTTAGATGTGGTATATGCAAAAGGCATTTCAATTGTGATGATAATTTGTAAACCTATTTTTGAAAAATTACAAAAATGTTAAAAAAATAAACATTTATTAGAACAGCACTTTCGGTTAACCGATATTCTTCAGACTAGCAAGTCAAGCAACGTAGTTAATGTATCTTATATTGTTCGGTACCGTACATTGTACTAGTACCGCACATTGTACTAAATTACACTCCAGATGAAACCTTAACGTTGCAATTCCCATAGATGTTTTCTAAGATAAATTTTCCCGCAAAATGTGGTAAAATAAATGAAATTATATCTGTTCAGTTAGAATGTGAAATTCAAAGAAAACTGTTGGAGCTGTTTTGGGGGAAAAAAAAATAAATAAAAATATTAACTCAATTCTGGTTAACAGTTTTTGTTTTGATCGTGCTAATCTTCCGAAATTCTCAATCTCCAAAATGAACCTCCTCGGGATTTGAAGTCAGATTTTCTTTAAATATTTTGTTTCAACATTTTCTTCATACTAACCGGATCATAAAACATATACTGAATGTAAAAATTTGATACGATCACAATATTTTGACATATCATATTTTAACATCACCCTGGGGTAGCAGAAGTTTTTCAAGGAACTATTCTGGACTTATTCTTTCTAATGTGTATATTTCTTCCACACATCTTCACACCTTCACATAATGTAAATGACATAGTTATCCTCTCGCCTCATTCTAACCCAGTTTAATTAACTCGATTCTTATAACAACAGCTAAATTCTATTGGAATATGGTGTCATAGGTAGATGTCCAAATGAAGGTGAATGTCCAAAAATGTCAAAATATAACCTTCACTTTTAGATATGCCATTTGTTCTCTAGTTTTCTTAAATCAGACAGCACTGCCATGTATTAATACAGTACGATACCTTGGACTTTATATTGACAAATGACTGACCGGAAATCCACATATACGACTCAAACAAGGCCTCAAAAAAAAAACGTTACTACTACTTGCAAGACTCTAAGTCAGACGATCTAAACTCACTTAACCAATGAAGCACTGATATAAAACTAGCTTCTGGACTTATGAACTCGAACTGTGCGGTTCAGCCAAGCATTCCAATTTTTCTCGTCTCCAAACCTGTATAAAACATGTATAATCAATACTCCATGTTAGGCCAGGGACACACAACACGAGCGATCGCCCGTCCGAGAGCTATCCTGGCTCCATGTTGAAGGGGAGTACATTGGAGTGAATGGGCCAGAACACACGACATCCTTCCGGGCGTTCGCCCGTCCGGGCTCTAAAATCACCCGTGAGTATTCTCTACAGCAGAGGACGTCTGGGCCGGGTGATCGCCCGTGAGGCAAGGGAGAGGGGCATTGAGGTCTATGGGAACACACGTCACAGACGATCACCCGGACGGACAGCCCTTCCTCAGTCTAACTCTCGCCTCCGCCCAGTGAGTATTTGCTACTTCTACCTTCATTTTACAGCCATTTCTGAAAATGTGTGAAGAAATACATATTGATTTGTTGATAACACTGGTGCAAGGAAAGCCTGAACTTTGGGACAGAACTTCCGAATCATACAAGGACAAAAACAAAGCCAGGGAAGGTTGGAGGACGATTTTTTCTTATGTCTTTCAAGTCACATGTCTGGACAGCAACTGACAATATAAACGCGAGATAGAAATGCATGGAATGGGGGACTTCCGGCCGGGCGATCGCCCGTCTCATGTGTTCTTACACTAAAAATATCGCCCGTGTCGTGTTTCCCTGGCCTTACATGTCTAATAGAACTATCCACTACTATCTAAAAGTACCGTTCGCGCAAGATTTAAACTTGGCCCGATGCGAGAAATTTCTTTCTCGCCTTTCGGCACATCCTAATCAAATCTAATAGACTAGCTCTCCATCTTGACACCTCTTGGTAATCCCATTCATCGTCTGAGACAGCGCTGGTCCTATGATTTACTGGGAGGTGGAAGTCAGTAATTAATTTATTTGGAGAGCTACCATTAGGTGGTAACTCCTCGCCTGTCATTGTCAGTCATATTATTTATTTGTTGCAGGAGCAATTACGGTTTTTAGACAAAGATTTATTGGTTTCTCTGTTCAAAAGAGAATATGTTATTGTATATCTCGTTTTAATTTGTTTTGCATGAATAATGGCAATTTAGAGGAAAAATTGAAAAGTGCATAGCAACTTGGTTAGTCAGTAAATAAGAGTCTTTTAAAGAAAACCAATTATCTTTCATCTTTCCTAGTTCACATTGTAGTTTTAATTACTTCATAAGCTGGCTTCCGTTTATTGGAAACATACTTAAGAAAATGATGATATGGAAAAGCACTCTCTAATTAATTTTGTTCTCACAGAATTCTGTACAATATAGATAAATGGCAATAAAATATGGTTTGTCAAAAGTTCATAAACAAAAAAAGTAAATTATTGTAAGAATACAAAATGTGGACAAAAATTTTGTTTGAGAAACAGAAGGAAGGCGTGCCAGTTGGACAATCGTATATAGGTGGGTGTGCAACTTTAATTTGTATACAATAGTGTAAGTGTGACGGCGGCTACAGAGGCGAGATATACACTACTACGACCTTATATATTATGAATATTTAAATGTATAGGGAAGTATATAAACTGAAACTAGCGACCACACAAGCTGTGCTCTCAACGTATAGTAATAATCTAATTTTATGCTTAAGATTATTTGTACATACATATATATAAAAATTCAGCTTTTATTTCATCATAGTCATCTTTAGTTTTTTAAATCAATTTTTTTTTAATTTAATTGAAAATAATTTTTATTTGAAACTTAAAGCGGTATAAAAAATGTTCTAATAGGTGCAGCGATTGGTCTATAACTTATCATGCCAACTCGATCAGATAATTCCAAGATATATGGTCACAATACGAAAATCCTAGTAGGGTTGGCCCGGAGATTAATACTCAAAAAGATCGATAGGAAGATCAAGAAAATAGAAAATCAAAAACTAAGAAGAACGTAGAAGGTAAATCTTAAAGTCATACAAGTGGAGCAATTGAAATTTGGTTCATTCGGGACTTTGATCGGGAAGATGAACGAAAGAAAATAGTGAAATAGCGCTTTTGATTGAATATTAAAAGAAGTATGAGAAGAGATAGATCGAGCACTAGATGAAAAGGAAAAAGTTAGAGAAGCCATTCGAGGGCTTGGACTTAAAAGAAGTCCCGAAAAAAAAAAATTGTTGTATATATATTGATAACCACTTCCGACCGCGACATCTATTCGTTAGTTGGATACAAAAATCGCCTGAAACACGTCATTAACTTTTCATTAAAATGCTATTTTCTTCCATTTAGTGTAGTGATAGTCTTCAAAGTGAACCACTCCAGCTCGGATTTTCTGAAACTCACCTCCTCGGTTTAGGCATTCACCCATCATCAAACTGAACATCATTGGTGCTAAAGATTTGTATCTTTTGTAGACATTAAATAATTTAACTTTTCACAAATTTGGTTAGAACGTAACTTACTTTCCACGAGCAGATAGGGTTCCTAGGAGGGTAGAATTTGGATTGTAGGGTACTGATTTGGTTAACTGAAGTTTATTTTTGTTTAGCTATCTTGGAATTCAAGTCCTCTAGTCTAACAAAGGAGATCAAAATCTAAATTATGTTGACTTGCAGAATTTCGAGAATTCTTTTTTATATAGCGATCTTTTCATTTTCATTCAATTGTAAATATACTCTTGAGTATTTGATTGGCTCTAAAATATTCTTTTAGTCTAGGGTAATATTACTTCAAATTATAAACTTACTTTCCTACGCTTCATAAAATTAAAATAATTTGCTCTAATTAATCTTATATTAATTAAATTAACAAAAAAGATATATTTACTTAACTGAAGAGTAAAGATTAGATGTGTAACAAAGACCACATAGTGTGAAGAGTGGGGATGTACACAACTTAGGCTAATACAATAAACATGCAACCAGTTAATAAGTCTTAACCCCATTTTAGATTTTAGCATTTAGATTTTATCATCACATTAGCTGTAGGATATCCATTTCATTTATTGCAGAAATACACGGTCCAACTATTTGAAGCAACAGGTTACTTTTGCAGTTATTTCTCAGGTTATGGCTATATTTATTTAGTTGACTTTAAATTTTATTTGTTATTAAATTAATTCTATAATTAATTAAAAAAAATATATACTTTTTACCATGTCAAGCAAGTTTTGTAGTGTTCACATCCTTCAGTGACTCTCTTCTCATCGTGACGTTTTTATACGTCCGCAATATAATTTTTTTGTTTTTAATTATTACAATATAAACATAAAATCTTAAGTTATATAACTAAATATGGATATAAAAACAAAACAAAAATTAAAATTAGAAATCGATGATTATGTGGCACGTCTACCAAATTGCCAGTAGGCAGTGCTTTGAATGACGAGAACATCTGGGAACTGTCGTTTTTGGTTAAATGAATTTTGTAATAGGACGGGGATTTTTGTGAATTTTACTTTCTCTTTCTCTAGTAAGAGGAAGTATTGTAATCGTGTCAAATATTCGATATCGAGTTTTCACCAGAAATATCCGTTTTGAGGTCCGCTGAGTACAAAAACGTGGTTTTTACGAATGGCCTATGCGTGTATCTATGTATGAGAACAGCATAGCT